>JASAOQ010007131.1:23665-53226 GCA_031306065.1 Pseudopyricularia cyperi | reverse complement strand
GAATTATTCCGTAGTTTATACGGAAAGGATTCGACCAAATCTATATAGGAGTGGGTAATTACTTTGGATTCGAACGAATTAGTTACTTTGGACCACGACCTAACTTTTTCTAAATTAACAAATACGTGCAAACCCAAAAATGGTTTATATGGCCGTAAATCGATTTTTTGTTATTCCCATATAAAATAATTTTTCGGATATTTAGTTGCGGTATTATAGTTATTTTTGGTATGCCAACCCCCATTTCGATGTTGGAGGATATATAAAAGGGAATAAAACAAAAATCCCCCCCATTTGAATAAATAAACTATTAATTAACTTTTAAAGGTTTTACAGGCCCCCAAATATTGTAATAACCCTGATTGCAACCACTAAAAATTTATTGCATAAGCCTAATTTAAACATAGTAGCACTATATTTATACGCAAGCGAACATTTCTAAAACCACATTCTTAACAAATATATATAGCAAAAAATGTATTTTCCGTTTCCGTTAACGTTAACAATTTCCCCCGTAAATATATAAATACGGTTAAAATTCCCGTTAATTAGATTGTTTTTACATATTGCTGAACGGACGTATAAAATACGTTTTTTTTGGTAAAAAACGGCGAAAAGTTTTTAGAAATTTGGGTTTGCTGTTGCAAATTATTTTTCTATTGTCGTAATTTTTGATTATTTGGAAATATTCGCGGGCGGTTTCAATAGTTGAAATGCTGGATATTTTCAAAATTCCGGTAAATAATTTTTTTACGTTGGTTGTAGTTATAATATTTGCCAAACGAACAAAAAGCATTTTTTTACTAGCAATTTTGGTGGTGGAAAATGAACCAGACTTTTGGGGATAACCAGCTTTTTGGGACCCTCTTTCGTAGAAAGGGGGTACATAAAACGTACGTGTGGAGACGCCCCCAGGTAACTATATCAAATGACATTTCCCAAAAACCAAGGCTTGGTCCCTCCATCTTACACGCCTACTGTAACAGAAAGCTGCCTGCCAAGCGATGTGTCAATCGAGCAAAAGTTTGGATGAACCGGTCAAGCCTATCTAGGTAGTCTAGACCACTCTAGACCCTCGCTCATCCACCCTCGTTGACACCCTCCACTACTGTACGTCGTACATACTGTACCTACTACCTAGGAGCCTAGGTACTGTAGCTAGCTACCTGATGGGATCGCCCGTCTGGGGTTGCGGTGGTGGCAATCTACGGTAACAACCGCCCGCATCTTGGCATCGCGCCATCAACCACTCCATTCTCACTGACTTTCAGGGCCACTCACTTTCAGGGCCAAGCCATCAAAGGCCTCGTCGGCATCATCGCCCATGATGCTTTCGCGACCAACGGCAGTGGCCGCTGGCCTCTTGGTCGCCCTCAACGTGGTCGTCCTGTTGTTTATCCTCAACCATTTACTGGTCCTCCGCCCATTTGGCTTCGCCTCCTCCCAGACTCCATCCGACCGAGGCTTTGGGGAAATCGCCGGTGGCCTCCACGCTCCGGGATTGGCCGGTCAGGAGCCGACCAATCCGGAAGACTGGAGGTTGGACACGGATCAGTACATTTTGGACAGGAATTGGAACTTGGCGGCGCCGCAAACTACTCGCACCTACCATCTCGTCATCTCCAAGGGCAAGGCTTGGCCAGATGGAGTTGTCCGCGATGTGCTCTTGGTCAACGGCAAGTTCCCGGGCCCTCTGATCGAGGCCAACAGGGGGGACAGAATCTTGATCAATGTCACCAACAACCTCGAATCTGAGCCCACGGCCATCCACTGGCACGGCATTCACCAAAAGTCCACCCCTTACTTTGACGGCACCGTCGGCGTCTCCCAATGCGGCATACCGCCTGGCTCATCCTTCCTCTACAACATTACGCTTGACAGCCAGTTCGGCACGTTCTGGTGGCATGCTCACCACGAGTCGCAGGCCATGGACGGTGTCCTGGGCCCACTTGTGGTCCACGCCCCCCAAGAAGCCGAAATTCGCGACCAGTACGATGAGGATAGGATTCTAATCCTGCAAGACTGGTACCATGATCCAAGCCAAGTCAACCTTGCAAAGTACCTGGCTCCGGGTGTGGAAAACGACGAGCCAATTCCCGACAATGGTCTTGTCAATGGTCGAAACTACTTCAACTGCTCCTCCTACGAGGTTGATGCAAACAGGACGTGCTACAGCGGCAGTTCTCACTCGGTGGTTACCTTGAAGGAAAACACCAAGACTCGGCTCCGGCTCATCAACGCGGGGGCGTTTGCCAGCTTCGAGTTCTCCATCGACAGACATCTCCTGACCATCATCGAGGCTGACAGCATCCTGACACGCCCAAGCCCGGTGAGGCGCGTGCCCATACACTCGGGTCAGAGATACAGCGTGATCGTCGACACAAACCAAAACCTTGGGTCCAACAACTACTGGATCCGGAGCAGGATGATATCTCACTGCTTCAGCGGAGAGCCAAACCCCGTCCTCGACACAACGACAAAGGCAGTGCTGCACTACCAGGGAAACGAACAAGACACAATCCCCACGACCGCATCCAAGGATTGGGACGACAGCGCAGCTGTAATGTGCGAGGATCCAAAGGAGGGAATCCTGGTCCCGCTGGTCAGTCAGCCGCCGCCCCCGGCCACGAGGATCATAGCCGTCGACTTCCACTTCGGCATCGGGGCGAACCAGATGTCGTTCGCCAAGATCAACGAGACAGTAACCTGGAAGCCGCTGCAGAACTCGACGACACTCCTCGACGCCGTCGACGGCCTCCACTCGCCCAGGTCGAACCTCTGGGCACAGGACGGCCGCATCGGCTCCTTTGCAGACGACCAGTACGTCGTCGGTGTCAGCAGCGACAGCGCCGTAGAGGTCGTCGACCTGCTCGTGTACAGCCTCGACGACGGCAGCCACCCATTCCACCTGCACGGCCACGACTTCTGGATCATGGCGAGGGGAGGAAGCGGGTTCGACTGGAAAAGGTACAACCAAGAGATTATGCACTCGACCGGGTTCGGGGTCGCCGGCCCGACGAGACGCGACACCATCAACATCGCGCCTTACTCCTGGGTGCTGATCCGCTTCGTCGCCGACAACCCCGGCCTCTGGGCCTTTCACTGCCACATGGCCTGGCACACAAAGGCCGGTCTCTTGATGCAGTTTATGAGCGGGGCGCGGGAGCTCGAGAAGATGCGGCTGCCTGATGAGGTGGCGGGGCTGTGTGCTTCGCTGACTGGCTGAAAAAAAAAGTCGGACAAGATGCGCCATTACGTCTCTTGATCCGATCCAGACTATCGATATCTCAAGGTAGAACGAGAACGAGGAATCGTCTACTACATCACATCGAAAATTTGGCAAAAGGGGCCGGGCCATTCAGCAGCGCAGAAGCTGGGCAGCGTCCTGCTTGGTATGCCCGGTGCTACTTAGGGCTCTGCCAGCAGACGATACAGTTGTGCATGGGAAGTGTTGAAACGGTACGTAAAAAACATTGACTTAGCCGGAGATATATCATAACCCCGACGTTTCCCTGCTTTTCTTTTCTTTTCTTTTTCACCCTTTCTCTTTCTTGCTTTTTTCCTCTCCCTTTTTCTTTTTTTTTTTCTTTTTTTTTTACCCTTAGATGCTGACCGCGCGGCTTTACCTTCCAGATGCCTTGTATCAGCCAGACCGAGAACACCCATACGCGTCATCGGTAGTGAGCACATTACGGACTTGCGATGGCGCTAGTTCGGTCGATGGCAAAAACAAGCGCCATACGACGGGCTGCGAGACAAGACCGGCCGAGGCCTTTTCTAGAAGTGGACGGACCGTTTTGGGGATAAGACGTAATTATTTTACCTATTTTATCCTGGATGGAATGTGTAGGCCAAGATTTTAGCAGAGGTTTACTTGACACAATCTCTGACATGACATGGCAAAAGAGAGGCCTAGGAATGTGAGAAATGAAACATCAAGTAGATAAAAAAGCATCATGTTAACGCCCAAGTGTTCAGATGCGCATGCCTAGGTAGATAGCCAGCGTGATATAATTAGATTGTGTATGAGTATAAAATGTACCTGACGCCTGATAAAACGCAGACAAACGTGCATGGCGCTGTGATTCAAAATATTTGGTTGACGTGACTTGGACAGTCTCCAACAAGGGCTGTATGTACAAGTAATGCCTATAGGAGGAATATGTGCAGTGTCCATGTCTCGTCTGGGGTTTTTGATAAATGACCAAAAGAAAAAAAAAGTATGCCAAAACGTTGCAAAATCATAGGGGAAAGTTGAGCGTCTGCCCCTTGGGAGTGAGGGCATTCAGCCAGTTCACGTCGTCCTCGCGCGCGCCGTCAATGACGAGCTGCGTCGACCTGGTCCCGCAAAACAGCCCGTTGCGCCCGATGCGCTGCTTGAGCGCCCACCTGTTGCTGCGCGAGTCCCACACCTCCTCGACAAAGCCGTCCCCCTCCTCGACCGTCCGATGCGGGTTGTGCGTCGGCAGGCCCAGGATGGGGCCCAGGAGGCGCTGCGGCAGCGCCATCAGCCTCTCCCACCGCTGCACGATCGGAAGCCAGCCCAGGACGTCCCAGCTGTACGCGACACGGACATAAGGGTTGACAAAGGTGTCGAGCTCTTTTGCGTCGGCGCGCCGCGCCACCTGGCTCACGTCGGCCTGGAAGAGGCAGCACTCGCACGCGTCGAAGAAGACCTCGGGCTCGTACCGGAACCGCACCGGCGCTGTGACGTTGCGGGGCTGCGACGGGTCGATGACGTGCGACCCGGCGTCCTGGAAGTCGGGCCTGGGCAGCTCGCGCTCCGCGTTCTGCACGTAGCGCGCCTGCATGGCCACCATGCCGCCCCAGCACGACTTTACGGGCACCGCGTCACTCTGCGCCACCATGGCGGCGCGCGACAGACCCTGACCCTGGTTGGTGAAGATGGGGAAGATGGGGAGGCCGTTGGAGTAGCCCTCGGCGTCGCGCTGGGCGTACAGGTCGTAGAAGAGCAGGGGGTGCATGTAGTCGAGGGCGCAGGTGGAAAGGTACCGCGTGCGCCCGTCCGGGCCGATGTTTGTGCTGAAGAGGAGCTGGGCGGCGTCCATGGGCCGGAAGGCGACATCGTTGAGGAAGAGGACCTTGTCAAAACGCTGCTGGACGCCCTCGCCCTCCGCGAGCCTGTCCAAGGGCCTGAGCGCCCTGTTGCGCATCTCGGACAGGTATGTCAGGCGCTTGACGCGCTGGCTGCCGTCGGGCATGGTGACGTTGGGGAAGGCGTCCATGTCGACGTGGACGTCGTTGACGATGGAGTGGCGGCAGGGGACCCTCCGCTTGAAGTTCTCGAGCGCCGCGGCGCCTTCGGGCCCGCTGTCGTTCTGGTATATGCTCAGGAAGACGTTACTAGCGCCGATGAGGTGAATGAGCTCGATGACGGCCTGCCCCCAGGGGCCCGAGGTCAGGTGGCCGTTCTTATCGTATAGGCTGACCGAGATAAAGATCTTTTCGTCGAACGAGTTGGCGCAGCCGGGCTCGGCGGCGTTGCCTCGACACCTCGTCCGCAGTTCGAGGTAGTGCGGCGGCGGGTGCAGGTACGAGGTCCCGAAGAGTGGCGTGAGTATCAGGAGTGCCAGTATGGCTGGCAGCAGATACCTGATAAAGACCAGAAAGGAGCGCAGTGGATGCCGCCGTATGCTCCTCCTCAATCTGCGTAACCTGGCGCGAGCCCAGCAGACAAAGCCATCTCGCCGCCTGTTGCGTGGATGGGGGTATTTGTAGAGGGCCTCGTCCAGACTCTCGATATCTGGGCCGGAGCCGGAGCCGGAGGTGTGTGAGGGGGAGGGTGGCGAGTGGTCTAAGAAGGCCTTGCGCTCTTCCGAGGCGGATTGTGGTCGACTGAGGCGCGCCATGTGGGTGCGGCGGCCGTGGGAAGTCGGGTCGCTCAGATGCAGGAGGGCAGGCAGCCACTGCTCGTGTCGTGGGCCGTGACCAGGGCTGGGTGCTCGTCTATGGCCGACGGGAGGCTGGAGGTGTCCGAGAGGGAGTTGAGAGATGTTGAATCTTGGCAGAAATCGAGGGAGATAGTTGTCGAGTCTTGAGCAGTCTGGTCTGGGTCTGGTCTGGGATGTGATGGCGCCCCTTTCTGCCAAGTGCAATTATTAGATTAGACAGGTACCTACCTAGCTGAGCCTAGGTAGGTGGACCAAGCGCTACTGGGCCGGACAGCGACGCGAAAAAAAGGACGGGGAAAACTGGAGACGGAAGCCCGAGCTGCGTTGCAATGAACAGAGTAAGATGCGAAAGGGTTTGTTTTATTAAAGTAAAGAAGAGCCAGATGGAAATCCTGTCACTCAATGGGACGGTCAATGACGGGTCAAAACCTGAAGGTGAAGGGAATTTAGATGGATTGGAAGGCCCACGCAAGAATGGTAAACAGTCTCACTGACATTGACATGGGCGCTAGACGCATCAAATCCTACTGCAAAGCTGGGGCGGCACTGCATCGCACTGCTGCACTGCCTCGACTGCCTACCTAGCGACTAGCCCAAATAGTAACTAACAATTGCCAACCTGCGGATCACGACGAAAATATTGCTGCAAAACTGCGGGATAACGGATGGAAACATGTTCGGGGCTGGGTCGAGGTGATGGATGACGAGGATGTAGTGGAAAGCCAATATAGAGTTTTGCATCAAAGGAAGAAAGAACAGACACATTGGTACAATATCGAAGAAACCCGGGCACATACCTAAGATATACGTGCTCCCCCAAGATCACGCTTGGGGCTCCGTTCACACCCAAATTCCGATTCAAAATATGGGGTAACCCCTCGTTATATCCCAAGCAGCGCAGTGTTACACCCGAAGATGGACAAGCCAACTACGATGATGCTGTTGCAAGGGCCCAGAAGGTGTTGAACACAGCCTCATCAACTATTCTCTACAAGCTTTCGTCTCCACGGCTCAGTCGTCGATCCTGGGTTGGAATACAGAGGATACAGTTGACAACACGCCGCTTGTATTGAACCTTGGTCATTACTTCGGATCACAACCTGCCAGCTCAGGTTCCTACCTGTCTCGTAGGTATTTTACCTAATTATAGTCTACATGTATCTACGACGTACTTTGCCATGATCCGTGGGGTGGGCTGCTAACCCGTAAGCTGGACCCAGCCATTTGCATAGCTGCACTGCGCTGCCTAGATAGATACAGAGTGAATAGCCTACATAGTAACGGTTGCCAAACTGGAGGCGGATTACGAAAATAATGATATGCCCGCAAAATATACCGGACAGCACCCAAGCAGCGAACGAATAATTAGAGCAACAGATGTACTCGTATGTAATTACACGGCCAAATAATAACCTGAGGCAAATAAAATGGTGACTATTACAGGGCGCTAATGCCTTCCTGGACGACTGGCTTATTGGCTTATCAACAGTGGGTCTATGGGTCCAGTGGAGGTCCTTCTGTCTTTCGCCAAGCAGCATAGCCCACGACGATGGCATTGGCATCCTTCAATATTCCTTAACCCGACCACCTGACGGCAGCGGCATTTCCAGAACGTGGGCTGGAAAAGATCTGGTCACAATATGGCATACTTGGAATATTGATTCCAACCGATATGACATCAACTAACTCAATGACCCGCTTAGGGGGACAAAACAAGTCGTTCCGTTCTTGAGATCCGTGAAAACGGAACCATCAAGGGTGATGGACGCCACGCCAAGGACTGCGTGCCTCAGCTCGGTATACGACTGCTAAGAGACCGGAATGGACCAAACGAGGTGGTTAATCTGAGGACAAAGATCTTTGATCGTACATGATGTGCATCACGGGATCAACAAAAGCAACGAAAAAGCACAACAGTTGATTGCTTCTCGTCAACCGTTGGAACAAGAAGAATCCCGGCTACATTTTGGCTGACATCACAGCCTGTTCTATTTGGCTTTCTTGTCTAGGACTCGATTCTGTGGACAAAAAGCCGTGTGTTCTTTTCGTCGGATCACGGCCTGCCAGCTCCTTCGCCAGAGCCCAAGAGGGATGCCACGGCCACTCAGGCTCCCAAAGAGAGGCTGCAGTCAGATCCGCACTCCTCTACGTGCCAAACATTGGCTGCCCAAGTTGGCCGTAATATCAGCTCTGCCGGGCAAAAGGGCGGCCGCCTACCTTCCCCTCCATACCATCTCGATCACCAACCCCTGGTCACCCGGACGCGCTCTCAGCAAGTCGCTGCGTGCTTGCTGTGGCCGACTTACGACGAGCTGTCTGCTGTCGCCAATTTGATTGACCGGCCCAGTTGGGACCCTGTTTACCTACTTTGGGTATCTTACCTACCGAGCGAGGTAGTTTAGTAACCTCACCTTGAGCTACTGATAGCCAGATGTTGTTTTGCTGTGTCGTGTCGTTGCTCCGGGCCTAGGCAACGCGTGCCGGCAAGCAAATATATCATCCATCTGTCCTGGTTCCCCTCATTCCTCGACTACACCCGTCTACAGCACCCCTCCACTCTCCTTCTCCTTGATAGCCTTGTTGTTCTTGTAATTTCCTCGCACATCCTCTGTCTCTCGAATCACAATTCTAGAATCTACCAATTTATCCGCTCGAATAGGTTCTCTCTTTGTTTCTCCGATGGTGACAACGACTGGCGCGTAATTTCTGGATCTCGCCAGACCACCGGAAGTTTCCGAAGCCCAGATCAGCTCGCATCATATCTCTTTCCCCTTATATTTCCCACTATTCGAAGCGCGCAACGCGCTCATAGCTCATAGTGCGCCCCTATCTCCATTTCTCGCAACACACACCACCGCTCTCTGTTTTCTAATAGCTCGGTTTAACGCGACCAACAAACAGATAAGACCTCTGAAGCGCGTCTTTTTTTTGTTTTTTTTTTTTTTGTTTTGTGCAGTCGAGAAATCACAACAAAATCACAACCTGCAACAATGGCGCGCGAAGGCACCCGCTCCGCGACTGGCAATTCCAAGCCGCGCATCTTCCAGTCCGTCGACACCGGCCCGACGATCGTCCGCAAGAAGCCGGCCACTGTCAGAACGAAGAAGACACCTGCCGTAGCCGGCGCGGGTGACGCCGTGACCAAGGCAAAGGCGAAGGCCAGGAGCGCGACGGGCCCCAAGCCCGCCGGCGTGACCAAGAAGAAGGATAAGCCAAAGAAGCCCACATCAGCCGCAAAGGTAAAATGATGCTTTGCTTGCGCGAACAGCTCCAGCGAAACCCCAGCCTGGCCGTCGCCTGTTTAGGCTTTCTGCAAAAACTTCGCCGGTGTTGTTGTGTATAGCTTGCTAACTTTTGGCACATATTCGCGTATAGGTCAAGGCTGGCGTCAGGAAGACCGAGGCCAAGCTCAAGGGCAAGGCGGCTGCTGTCTAGAAGGCTCAAAAGGGTCCCGGCCAACCGCTATGGCGCGTGGCTTTGGGTAGAAGAGGACCCTGCTTGCTTGTCGGAGGCAAGCTGAATGCCATCCGCGATGGAAGAAGGGATAGT
The DNA here is from genome assembly GCA_031306065.1 of Pseudopyricularia cyperi. Lineage (NCBI taxonomy): Eukaryota > Fungi > Ascomycota > Sordariomycetes > Magnaporthales > Pyriculariaceae > Pseudopyricularia > Pseudopyricularia cyperi. The sequence goes on along the minus strand of JASAOQ010007131.1, from coordinate 43,765 downwards.
CGCAGTTTTCTCATTGCTCTTCTTCTCTTTTGTCAGATGTCTTATGTCGCGGGCCTGTTGTTTTTACCTGTCTGGCTGGATACCTTTGCTATATATGTACATGATGATGAAATATTTTGGTGGTTATACTGGTCTCTTTGCTACATCCTGGCTTCTTGTTTCTTTTCTTCTCTTTCCTTTGGACTTATCTTGTTGAATGGTTAGCCGTGTGCTGCTGCAGTTGATAATAGAGAAACTTTCCTGTGACCGTTTTTCTATAGCTTCGCAATGCCCCCGCAATTAAAGGCTAGTCGAGCGTGAAAGCTTCACAACGTGACAGATAAAATGGGACATTATCCGTGTGCTCTATACGACCGATGCCTGGATGTCAAGTTCTGGTTGCAACTTGCCTACCTACCTACACAAGCACACGCCGTTGACCCTCGACTTTTGGATAGTCTTGTCGATCTATCAGGCTGTAACCATGTCATGCACCCAAGACGGCCTAGTTCAGACGGACCTCACCGTTTCTCCATCTTCTGACTCACCACTTTGAACCATATTTGGGAACTCCCAAACCGGGTGACTCTCAAATCATCCTAGCCACACCTTTTTCACTCTAGACATGAGAACCCTTCGAGCTACATCACGGCAGACAAACACGCCATGCCTCTCACCTTTGAACCAAGGGAATGGCAGCGCCAGGTTGGCAACGAGACTTTCCGGTGCTCCACCGACCCTCGGCTTGTACAGCTCGACCGACCCTCGGCTTGTACAGCTCGACCGGCTGAACGATGCGCTGGCCTCGAGTTCCATGTGGTGAGGGGTCCTCGCTTCTGCCCCCCTCTTGCCCATTTCGAGAGCCTAGAGGCTGTCTGGCTGAACACATCCATTCTCCCTTGGAATAGGTGGGCACAGGCCATGCCCAAAGAAGCCCTACGAATCATGGTAGGAAACAGCCTCTGCTTCGGGCTGTACAAGGTATCGTCGAGCGAGGATCCAGGTAAGGGCTAGAAAACACTGCGGGCTCGTCAAAAAAACCCCGCCCTGGCAAAGCCAAATCGTAGTCATTCGATATCGTCCTCCTCAGCTAACGGGGGAGGGGGATCGGGGAAAAAAATCGAAAAGGCCAGAGCAATGACGAGCTCACCATGATCGGCCTGTCGAGGGTCATCACCGACCACGTCACCTTTGGCTACCTGACCGACGTTTACGTGGCGGAGGAGCACCAGAAAAGGGGGCTCGCCACCTTCATGATGCAGTGCCTGGACGACGTACTGGACGGGCTCGCGCATCTGAGGCGCTTCATGATCCTCACGAGCGACGACGGCGCGGCTAGGATCTACGAGAATACGCTGGGGACCAGGGAGTGGCGGCTGGGATCAGAGGCTGGCTTGAGGATACTGCAGAGGAAGGGCCCTGTCGTCAAGTCGGCGCCACCAGAAACAGACCAACTTGCCACGCCGGTAGACACAGTGCCTTTGAAGGAAAATGAATAATATGAGATGTTGAGATACTCGAATACAGCTTGACAATGTGAAACAATTTTGGCGTTGTTTGCTGTGATTTTCTATAAATTCTGGGAAAAGCAGTTTCAGGCTAGGAAGAGTGCCCGCGCTGCAAAAGGCCACCAATGATTCGCTTACTCCTTTCTTTCCAGAACAAGCATTACCCTACAGTAAACTGTTCGCGGCTATCTATACGCGTATATGGGGGGGATCTAAACGGAGACTTCACTCGTGCTAGTCCGGTTAAGTTATAAAATAATATCATCTAATTATCCAGTATCTGCGTAGATCCTCCTTGATAGTACAACCCTGGTGTTCCATCTGCTGTTATCGCAACAATGGTCGACTGACAGAAATTTTATTTTGCTCGAGCCAGGTATATGAATTCATATAGTTAAAAGTAGATATCATAAATAGGTTACAAACAATAAAAAAACCTTATTTTTTGTTTTACAGTTTGTGGACAGTACGAGGTAGCCGCTGACAAAATAAACATACTTAATATAAGAGATTCCTAATACTCATCTGAAATTTATTAATATTCTCATAATAGTAAACTACGGCTGTAGTGGCTGTGGGCTGGAATACCCATAGTAAAACCTCTGCTTCATGTTTAAAAGATAGCCTTGGGACGCTTTCAAAAACCATCCTAGTAAAGAAGGTTTTTACTAGTTTTTACTAGGCCTTTACTTCCTTTTAAAAAAAGCAATGATGTGTTTCTCTAGATTCTACACAGCATTTTTTATACTCTTTTTGTTCTTGATATCAAATGCCAAAGCTGCTGACCTCCCGCAAGACTTGAGTCTTAGTACACAGCCCACTATAGCAAAAGAACCCTCTGAGCAGGATAGATATCCGGCCGTTGATATTGATTTCAATGAGCAGCCTGAGCAGTCGGAACCGAAAACCACAACGAAAGACACATTAGCTTTCGGCATCGAAATAGAGCTTGTGCTTAGGCTTCTACCTCCAACGATAGCCAAACTAGAAGAACTTGGTTGGGATAGCAATATTGATTCAAACTCCGGTGATAGGCTTAAAGATACTGAAAATCAAATAAAAAACCGGCTGGTTTTGAGAAGATTCATCGCTGAAAGATTGAATTTGGCCGGGATCCCAACTGTGCAAGCCGTTCACTCGCTTGAAATGTATACAACATGGGCTGTAGTGGACGAAGAATCGATAAAAGAGCCACCTGGGTTATGTAAATCATCCCCCTTTGTCGTTTCGTTTGCACTTTTCTCTAATTTTCTTACACTAACTTTGTATCAGGGAGTGTCGAGATTATTTCTCTGCCATACCAAAGTGACACCAACTGGCCCGAAACTTTTACTGCCGTCTTCAATGAAATCCAACGCTTTGCAATAATAAGTAACACGGATACTTGCAGCACACAGGTTCACGTCTCGCCTTCTTTGCCCGGCGGTGAAGGGTATACGATCGATGAAATCAAATCCGTTATGAAAGCTATAGCCTATTTCGACGATGCTATTACCAAAATAGTCCCCCGACACCGCAAAAAAAACGAATGGGCCGAATCTAATTTCCAAAGCGAAGGCGTCAATGATTCGCTTTTGAAACTATATTCCGCAGTACCCCAAAAAGGATGGAGGCCGCTTTTTGCGCGTTTGGACAAAAGCATCAAAGATAAATCCAAAATTCAATCTGTTACGGGCTGGGACCGATTTATGTCGTGGAATTTCAGAAAGCTAAGAAGGGGAAAGTCCGGTACTATCGAGTTCCGCCGCCCACCTGCTGTAGCTAACGCGGAAACGGCTGCTCATTGGGTCGCGTTCACCCTTGGGTTTATTTCTGCAGCTATAAGTGAAGATTGGACTGAGAAAAGGTCGTTAAAAACAGTCCCGACGGTTGAAACGCTTCGAGCTTTTGTGAGAAAAGGACTGGAGAATTTGGGATCACCTTCGAGGGAGGCGTTCCAGTATGAGCTTGTGTATGAAATGGAGTGAAACAGCCAGTATGAATTGAATAAATCTGACTCAAATCCATACCTTCAATCGCCAGCGGTCAGAATGATCTGGCTCTGGGACGGTTGAGTTTCTTTTGGAATATCCGACCTGTGTGGATCATGAATACGAGTGGACGCAAAGTGTAGTAGACCAAACTTGCAATGCCGAACTGTGAAACAGCGACGCCTACGATTCCGTGTGATGTGTAGCAAAGCATGCACTCTTTGTATGTTCTTGATCCGTACCGCCTGACTTTATGTTTTGACTCCAGTCTTCCCATACGCACCACCAGCAAGCTTCCTCATCTCCAACGCGCGCTTGTACGGGGGCGCAGTCGGCGGCTGGACCGGATCCAGAGAGACGTGGTTCTCGGGCAGCTGGTACGAGGCGTCGGAATCGTACGACGAGAGATCGCCGCACGCGATGAACGGCGCAATCCACTGGACGTCCTGCTCCGGCTCCTCCGGCGAGAGGTCCTCGAGCTCGACGACCTCGGGAACCGCGGCGCTCTCTTGCTGACCGACGGCACCAACAGTCGCGGCCTCTGGCGTCCTGCTCCAAGCACCGGTGTCCCAATCCTGCATCAGGCAGTCGGCAACGATAGGCGCGCATTGCCGCCTCGACTGCACCATGCGCGGCAGCCGATACCCCACGCCCAGGGGCTCGTCCAGGCTCGCCTTGAAGCCCGCGGGCGGTCGGAAGTTAAGGCAAACGATGAAGGCCTCGACGCTACTCGCCCTGGAGGAGCGGGGCTTGGCCACGACGACCCTCTCGAAGAAGATCTTGAGCTGTGCGTAGAGCAGGTCCACGTTGCGGCCGCGGAAGATCTTGGCGACGAACTTGCCGCCTGGCCTGAGGACGCACAGAGCCAGGTTCAGCGCCGCGAAGAGCAGCTGCGACTGCACGTAGATGTCGAGGTCGTGCAGGCCCGTCACGTCGGGCGCGCCGTCGCTCAGGACCAGGTCCACTGGGTGTGAAGCCTGCTGAGACATGGTCCTGGGGTCGTAGTCTGGGTCCAGAGCCTTGAGAAGCAGGGGCACGGTTGCCGGGTGGGTGATGTCTGCCCGGAGTGTGACGATGCCGGGTAGCGGGCTGATCGGCTGCAGGTCAATGGATACTATCTTGACGTCCTTGCGCGACTTCGGGTCCTCATCTGATGGCCGCGGCGGTTGTTCCTGGCCATCAACGATAGGGGTTGTCTGGTCGTCAAACATGTGCAGCATCTGGCGCCGGAACTTGGCCTCCGTGTCCTGCCATGCCGTTCTGCCGAACTTCTCACCCTTGATCAGGACCCTGGACAGCACCTGTGACCAGCTTCCCGGGGCGGCGCACAGGTCGACGACACGAGTGACATCGGCAAACAGATCGAATTCTTGGATGGATTGTTAGCGGGGCGAGCCCTGATCCCCCGGGTTGCGACAGGGCGCCTACGTACCCTCGTCGAGCTGGAGGAGCTTGAATGCGCTCCTTGCCCTCCACCCTTGCTCCTTAGCAAGCCGGTAGTAGGCGTCGCGCTTATCCTTGGAAGACTTTCCCATGCTGTTGATTAGTGAGAAACAAAACCAGAGAAAAAAAAGGGGGTATATCGTTAGAGAAAGTGGGATGAAAATCTAGGCTTCGCATCAAATATCGCAGTATTGTCGCTTGCCTACCCGCCCCAAAGTCTCTGCGGCCATTGGTGGCGTAGGGCTGATTTAAGCTGCGGTCTGTGCCTGAGAACCCCACTGCTCTGGCGTGGCTTAGTGCCGTTGCACGCCGCCAAAATTTTCCCTTCGACCCTGGCCTGGCTTCAACACCCCTCGACGAGCCAGCTGAAGCGAACTGACTTTCAAGGCGCGATAAAATAGCATATCCATCTTTCGCCCCAGTCCACTGACAAAGATATACTACTCGCAATCATGGCTCCTAACGCGGCCAAGCCGAAGCGCAAACTCGACGCCAGACAGGACGCGTCCCCGAAACGCAGAAAGGTCCACGCCAACGGCAAAGCGCAGCCCAAGACCAAGAAAGCTAAGCGAGTTGTGCCCGCCGACTCGCTATCATGGCGCACGGTTGACGTCCCGGAGATGTTTGACGATGCCGAGGGCTTCTTTGGGCTCGAGGAGGTAGAGGGCGTCGACGTCGTTAAAGAGGATGGCATGGTCAAGTTCGTGAGTGACCCTGTCAAGGCACATTAGAAACCAGGACAGGGAATCGGCGGGGTTGCTAACTAGAGCTGTACATAGATGACCGCTGCTCCTGTAGCTGACACGGATGACAACGGTGACGACGAAGTCGAGGGCTTCAGCGGGTTTGACGATGAGCCTGAATCGATAGCCCCTACTACTGGCAAGGAAACGACATCCGAAGAACCTGCAAAATCTCAGCCGCCAACGAAAACGAAGCCGACCAAATCCGAAAGCAAAGAGAAGAAACAAAAGGAGATAAAAAACAAGCAGGAAAAGTCAAAGACTCCCGCGCCCGCAAAAGAGCCAAGTAAGGCAGATGACAGCCTGGCCAATGGATCTTTTGCGGCGCTTGCAGAAATCGAAGAGGCGGATGAGGATGTTGACTTGACGCAATGGTTACCACTGGGTCTGTCGGAGGAGCTTCTGTCCTCGATAGGCCGGCTTAAGTTTTCAAAGCCAACCCAAATCCAGGCTGCGACAATACCCGAGATCTTGGCCGGACACGACGTCATCGGCAAGGCATCAACTGGTTCCGGCAAGACGTTGGCCTTTGGTATCCCTATCGTGGAAAAGTGGCTCGCCCACAACGCGCAAACAAAAGAAAAACGCGTTGTGGAAGGGCAGATCAAGACGCCCACGGCTTTGGTGCTATCCCCGACCAGAGAACTCGCCCACCAGCTGACGGAGCATATCAAGAACATCTGTGGCGGGCTGGCCACCTATCCATACGTTTGCTCTGTCACCGGTGGTCTGTCAGTACACAAGCAGCAGAGACAGCTGGAAAAGGCAGACATTGTTATTGGTACCCCGGGTCGTCTTTGGGAGGTTCTGAGCTCGAGCACCAAGCTCATCGATGCTTTCAAGGGAATCAAGTTCCTAGTGGTCGACGAAGCGGACCGTCTGCTATCACAGGGTCACTTCAAGGACGCGAAGGAGATCCTGGAAGCACTGGATAGAGTAGAGACTGATGAGGATGGCACGGAGAAGGGTGGCCGGGCCAGGCAGACCCTTGTCTTCTCTGCGACCTTCAACAAAGGTCTGCAGCAAAAGCTGGCTGGCAAGGGAAGATTTGATCTCGCCACCGAAACACAATCGATGGAATACCTCCTCAAGAAGCTCAAGTTCCGAGAAGAAATTCCTAAATTCATCGACGTCAACCCAGTTTCGCAGATGGCCAAAGGTCTGAAGGAGGGCATTGTTGAATGCGGTGCAATGGAGAAGGTAACGCCCCCGAACTAAATAAAAAAACAACCACTGAATTGAGCAACTCGCGGTCTAACGATTTTTATAGGATCTCTATCTGTACTCCCTTCTGCTGATGCACCCGAAGCAGAGGACGCTCGTCTTCACAAACTCCATCAGCTCCGTGCGCCGGCTAGCCCCGATGCTACAACAACTCAGCTTACCGGTCATTGCACTCCACTCCCAGATGGCCCAAAAAGCGCGACTGCGGTCCGTCGAACGCTTCACTGCATCAAAACCGGGCTCTGCATCGATCCTCATTGCCACAGACGTTGCTGCTCGAGGTCTCGATATTCGCGGCATAGACGTAGTTATCCACTACCACGTTCCGCGCACCGCAGATGCCTACGTACACAGATCCGGCCGTACAGCGCGTGCCGACAGTTCTGGATTGAGCATCCTGATCTGTGCACCCGAAGAGGTCACGCCCACGCGTCGACTCGTGGCCAAGGTCCACGCCTCTGCAGCCGCTAGAGCCAAGAAACGAGGAGGTTCCGTGGCGGGCGGCATGTTTGTGCAGACTGTTGACCTCGACCGGAGGCTGGTCAGCAAGCTCCGCGAGCGCGTCAACCTGGCCAAGCAGATTGCCGATTCTACGTTGGCAAAGGAGAAGATTGGCAAGGACGACAACTGGATGCGAGAGGCGGCCGAGGAGCTGGGCGTCGAGTACGACAGCGAAGACCTCGAGAAGGCCGGCAACTGGAGCGGTCGTGGCAGCGGGCGGAAGGCCAAGCAGAAGGAGGCCCTTGAGATGAGCAAGGCCGAGGTCGCCAGCCTCAAGTCCCAGCTGAGGCAGCTTTTGTCCAAACGGATCAACACTTGCGTCAACGAGCGCTACATTGCAAACGGAAATGTGGACATTGATGGACTCCTGAGCGGTGCTAAGGGGGACTTTTTAGGCAGGGTAGAGGGGCTTGGTGTGAGCCCTTTGCTAGAGACTGACTGAGTGTGTCTTGATGTTCAGTCGACATGGCAATCACATTATGCAATTCAGGTCCAACGGGCTTTGAAAAAACTGCTTTCCTGCCATTGCGTGCTAAATTCGGCTGGTGTGTGTGTTCACATGATATTGCGAGTTTAGGGGTATGAAGGTTTGTTAGAATTGACACTATGCTATAACGTTTCGCCTTGTGATATAGCTGACGCGATCGGGGTGGTCTAAAGCAAACTGATATTCCGGATATATGATCTCTCACGCTCTGTCATTTCCATTCCCGACCCAGCCAAACTCGTGATTTCGAGTCCAAAGGCTCTTTTGAAGTCGCGTGTTCCTACCCGCTCGAAGCCAGGGACGAAATCATGTTTCCTGCGCCTTCCAAGGCTGCGCCGGTGCCCTAGCAAGCCGCTCACACGTGCAGACCACCGAGGTTTGCCGCCCGCCTCGCACACCGCAGCTGCTTCTTGCGTTTCATGAAAGCTTGATATGGCTGATCTTTCGGTCTTGGAAATGGAGACGCCGTCAGAAGATGTCCGGTTCTGGAATGGCGGGGTGGGTTTGCTGCACTGCCTCAGCTCCGGCGTGCTCCTTGTCCTTGGTCGCCGGATGCCGAATACCCTGCCCAGGCGCTCGGGTACAGTTGTTTTCCTACTTGTGCTGGTGGTGGTGGTGATGGTGCTGCCCTCGTCGTCACCGCTTGCACTACTCCCGCTGTGACTGTCGTCGAGGCTGGCCGCCGGGGACCTAGTGGTGCTGACTTCAAAGGTGTGGAAGCACTCCATGCAGCGGTAACATGAAGTTGTTTCACCATCCGCCTCCTCGACCTCCTGGTACTTTCCCTGCCCGTGACAGATCCAGCACTGCTTGTACCGCGGCGTCGCACGCACACGATCGAAACCCGGCGCTACGTCCAGCCAGGAGGCCGCCCCCGCCACCTCGCACCCGGCATCGGAGGTAGGCGGCCGGCTGAAGCAATCTCCAATGTCGTCTTGTTCGTCGAGGACCGCCAGCTCCGCAGCGAGAGACTTCCACAGCCGGTGGCCAATCTCCTCGGCCAGGACGGGGATGCGCACGAGGCGCGTGCACGCCGCCGTCCCCTGCTTCTCGGGCAGGCGGCCGAACTCGCGGATCCGGACGACGGGGATGGCGCACTCGATGACGGCCGCGTGCTCGGCCCCTTCGCCCCAGTGCTCGCGCACGAAGCGGCGGAGGTAGTCGCACGCCTCCCAGACGGCTAGAAGCTCCTCGGTCGGGGCGGAGGGCGTCTCCGGGCCGGGCTGCGTGGGCTCTCCCTGCCAGAAGGGCGTTTGCTCGTCGTCGTCATCCTCCTCCTCCTCTTCCAGCATGTCGTGCATCGCCGGCTCAAGTGTGCAAGTTGACGCGGCTGGTGAGTGGCGAGAAGGGTGGTGGTTTGAGGTTGTCGTCGGGTTGGGAGCGGCTTTGTAGATGAGTTTCCCGAGGGATGCGATCATGAAGGACTCTGGCGCTGTGGCTGCGTGGCACTGCATAGTAGATAGAAGCTGTGGTTTCAATGTCAGAAAACTGTTGTTTGGACAGCTGACCTGATGGCTTGAAGACGCCATGTTGCTGTGGTAAGTGGAGCTTACCATCATGATGGCCCAAAGATGAAGCGTTTTGTGCCCAGTAAAGATATTCTGGGTGTAGATGGTTCGTAGATGTACGTGTTTGATGATGGTAGTAGGCTGGCTGGATGATGCCCAGAGAAGCTGTTTGTCGAGAAGTCTGTAGAACAGTCACGAGAGGTCGATGTTTGGGCTTCCCATGCGTCTATAATATATTCAAAGTATCTCGAAGATGGCCTTCATCGACAGTCAGGGCTAGGCTTCTTGACCGGGTCGGGGCGGTCCATGCCGGCAACTTCCAAATGCAACTCGCAAAATTCCAAGGAGAAAAAGAGACACGGACAGACATTGTCGGAAACGGCCGTCCCGGACCTCCTCCGCGGCTCACGTTCAACCCATCTCCAGCCCCGAGATTGGGATTGGACGGGCCTGCATGAACGACAAACGCATGGGTGGACGAGATGCGGGTGGTAGGCCAGGGGTGTTTTTTTGTTTTCGCTTTTGGCGGTGGGAACACGGGAAGGGGGCCGGCCTAGGTATCCGAAGCCATGTCACAATCAAAAGCTGTCTCTGGCAACGCCTTGAGAAGTGACAGCGGAGCCGTCCGGAACACAACCATTTTGCTGGCATTGTACCCCAGGTCCTCTTTGGCAGGCGCAGCTGTAGGGGTTTTGCGGTGTAAGGGCGGAGCAGTGTGCCGGCACTGGTAGAGCAGGGGGAACAAAGAAACTGCACGGTGCATTCACATCTAGTTGCGCCGGCCACTTGATTCCGGCGTAGGAAACTCCTCCATACCGACCCGGTGACCTGTTCCGTTCCAGATATCTGGAGAACAGCGTACCTTGTCTGGATGACGTCTGGGAGATGTAGAGCTGTTGCACATCGGAACTCATAACCCTGCTTCGATTTCAGAGTCAAGGACTCCCCGAGCCAGAGCGCTATGCCACTTGGGTATGTTTTGGACCATTTCCGTCTCTCTAGCACCTGGAAAATGCATGTAGTTGGGCTGGCAAACAGCCGTGTGAGGCCAAGCGGGGAGTAGCCCGTTGTAAAGGGACAATGTAATGCGTGTCCCGAGAGTAGCAAAAAAAAAAAAAACGTTGTATTTCAGTTATCACCGCTCTGATACTTTGCCGCATAAGAAGATCACTAACCCATGGCAGCCTAGCCCAGCCTTGAGTTCAAGCCATCATACAGAGTCTTGTTAATTGGCAAAACGCTTCCGTGCCTCAGGTTCTTGGGGAAGTTGGCCCGGTTGCTCTCCACCCAGCCAGCATTGCTCCTCGGATCGCCGGGGTTATAGTACGGCCAATAACCGTCGGCGGTATAGTGGTCCAGGAGGACGTGTGCCCTCCCGTCCACCTGGTTGTCCCAGTAGGGCGCGGGCCCCTCGACCCCGGAGGCGATGATGGCGTCGCTGCCGCCCGGCCTGGTAAAGGATCCCTGGAGGCCGTTGTTGCCGTAGTCGACAAATACGGTCTTGAGCGTCTCGTCCTTCATGAAGCGGATGAAGCTCGAGTTGCTGCCGCTGGGCATGGGCAGGATGCTGAGGTCGATGGTGTCCTTGGGCGCGAGGTCGATGTAGGTGCCAGGCGCCGAGAAGGTGACGAAGTCGCGGGTGTATGCGCAGCGGATCACGGTATTGGTCGGGGCTCCGGTGTGCTCTGGGTCTGATGCCGCATACTTTGGACCGATTGTGTTAGTATACGAGGTTGAGGAGGGCATCCAGGGCAGATTCTTACAAATTTGGAAGCCCAATGTACCAAATATTGCCCTGTGCAAATCAGCCGTTAGTCATGGTGATTGGGTGTTAACAGGTGTAGGTGACAAGTAGAAAAGTCGAGCACTTACCCATAGCAGGATCCCAGATGGCCTCCGGAGCCCACACCATGCCTGCTGAAGCGCCCTCGACAGTGACAAGACGCTCGTTTGTCCAGGTGACGAGATCGCTGCTTTCCCAGACAAAGATGCCCCGTGAGCCGGTGCGCTGTGAGGCGTCCCAGGTGGTCTAACGAGAAAGGTTAGCTGACCTAGACTCAAATATTCCCTATGGTATACACTTACATTGGCAATATTCAAATCGGTTCCAATGATAAACCACTTCTTGCCAGCGTCGGCACCGCCTCCGGTTACAATGGCCGGGTCACGTACACCACGCGTACACTTGGTCGGCTTGATGACGGCCGCGCCCTTGTTGAGCGCTTTGAAAGAGAGCGGATCGTTGCCATTGCTGAGATAGAAGAAGACGGAGGGCTCATCGCCGAGGAAAAAGGCACCCATGTAGCCGACAAGGCTAGGGTCTGTGGCAGCGATGGAAGTGTCGAAGAGAAAAAGGCCCAGTATGGATGCCAAAAACGGGAGATTAGCAAAAAGACGCATGGTGAAGGATCGTGGGCTCTCTGCCGTAAATGGGAGCATCAAATGGTTGGTGAAGCATTGTGTAGCGAAGACGGACAGATCGGGACGTGACCCAGCGCACTTATACTCGGATATATCCCCCTTTCGGGTAACCTGAATGTATCCACGGGTACGGCAGCGTTCTCGGGTTATTTAATTCACACCAATAGCTAATGCATTATACGTTAAAAAATGGACCACATAGTAAATGTCTTACATCCGGTATTCAATGCGCATTCGCAAGGGACAACGTAATAAACCACGTGCACCCGCATCGTAACGCACACCCGCACCGGCCAGTTTTATAACTAAATGCGTGCAATGGCTGTGTACATAGTTTAATACCTTGGCCAATGCGGGATGCGTTGGAATACGGGTGCACGTGATTTTAATACGTTGGCTGGTATGGATGGTGCGTGTTGCAATCCGGTTGCAGATATATGCACGTAATATAAAGTGTGCAATTCTAAGTAAGTGGGTTGTGAATCTGGCTTTTTGATTGGCCTGTACCCCACTTCTTTTCGGATCGTTCCTCGATCGTATGTTTACCCCACGTCAGCCTAATTAAAATCGGTGTTTCGACAATAGCGACGCTTTTGCACTGCCGTACACGGGTACAAAAATAGAAAAAAGCATAGTATGTGATATGGGGAAATGATGGCAGAGTTTTGCATTGACTGACTGTTGATGTACTGCTTTTTGAAAAGTTCATCTCAACAAATCGCTTAACTTGTCACTTGGAGGAAACCCCGGGGCTCGCTCCCCGCACAACGCCAAGCTCAACCTCCCGCTTCCTGGTGGTCTTGCTGGTGGTCGGTACCATCTTCACCATTTACCACGTCTTCCGGTGGTGACCTCCGTACCCTCGCGCTTCCAAGCTCAACTTCCGCCCGGGAATGAGAGTCGGTTGTCGAGAGCAGTGCAATTTCTCTGTACTCATGCTGGCCCCTGACCAGCATGGTAGCTCCAAGGGCAGCATTGAAGGCAGCCCTCCGCGTCTCCAGCGCGCCATCCGAGAGTGCAGAGCCTTGCGAGTCGTCCAAAAATACGTCTTCGGGGTGGTTGTGAATCGCAGTGTCCTTGCCACGAGGCCGACTGAGACGTTTATCCCCAACTTCAGCGTCGGGACCCGCAAAAGCGGCAAAGTCTCGCTTGTAAAGTTGGTCCGCTGAATCTATAAAACTTGGCACATCTGGTATTCTCCGAGAGCCAGTAGGGTTTCCTCCGTCTACTAGAACGTCGTCGCTTACCGAGGTTAGCGGTTGATCGAAGTCGATTGGTTGACTGTGGTCGTGACCCGTATAGTCAGACTTTTCAGTCTGTACACTAAGTTGACTTTGCGAATGTTGCTCGTTTCCCATGGGCCGTAATCGGGAAGCCAAGCGTTTCTGTATCTCATCATGCTCAAACACGTCTCCGGAGCAGCAGTCTCCGAACAAAGCCTCGATGCTAAGACCTATAGGGGATAAGGGTCAAACAAGCACATGCACATGAGGCGGTCTACGAGGCCCCCTCTCCAAAAGTTCACATACCATGTGTTATCCATTCTTTCGCATGAAAAGTGCAGGGCCACACGTCTTTGGGTTGAAAGGTTTTGACCAAATGGCGAAGCTCGGGGTATGAAGAGTGCCTAGAATACGGGAACCTCACCGTCCTTGGTAATAGCTGCTCTGAACCTTGTCTGCTGCTTGTTGCACCCTGTTTGGAGGACGCCCGGCCCGGGACAATAGGAAGTGTGGATTTCTTGTTAGCCAGGCTGTCCAACGCCTTGCTGAGCTCTGCTTCATTGCTGTCATTAAACAGCTCCATCGCCATATCGAGACTGAGATTGCGCCTTGTTGATACAGCCTCGAGTAGAACTTTCTCCATCTCATTCTTCGCATCTTCACCGATGAACCTGCTGTCAGAGATGCTGTGGTACAATCGATATTCTGAAGTTAGCTTTCGTCATTGGCTAGTAACGATTCGGCAACAGACAACTCACATGTCCAGCAAAGTATCCAAATCCTGGAGCGCAAATGAATCCAACTCAGCCCCGCGCTCCAAGTCGTCACCGCCACCGCCGGTGCCCATCTCTGCCAACAGCTCACCACTCGTCAGCCAAGCGATGATGGGCTCGATGCGAACAAGTTTCCCCGCCGCTTCGGCCTCCCGTACGGCTTTGCAGTGATTCCCCTTCTCGCAGCTGTGCAGACGCACTCGCGCGTCCCTGGTAAGACAACCGGGATGCGCCGTGTTGCCACACATGAACCCGACGAGCGGGGCGACCTCTGGACCCATGTGAAACTGCGTAGCGTAAAGATCTGTGGAATCGCTGCTGGCGACAAGTGACTTGTATAGCTGCATCTTGTAGTCGTCTATATGGATCTGGGAGTTGAGCGCCTTTGAAAGTGCGATCCAAACTTCCTCATACCCAAAAGTCCACGCCTGGAAGTAGAACATGGTGTCGCTTGGGTAAGCAATCACTTTCTCGAGTAGATCTTTCAGCCCGGCGTCCTTGGAGGGGAATTCAATGACATCGGTGTTGGAAGTATCCAGATAGATGCGATGCAATTTCTTGATCCCTGCAGAGTACTCTATCATGCAAGGATTACGAGCAATGGAGTTGACGTGCCAGGGCTCGCTTCGGATATCGCCTGGGATTTGTGTTAGTATGCCAGGCTTATTTTTGTTTTTAAAAGACCTTATAGCTATGAATATGTAATGTATGGCCGGCCTTACCCGTATAAAGCACCGCCTTTCCATCACCTTGGAACACTGAGTGGACCAAAAGTAAGTTTTGTCTGCGTATGCAATCAGGCCTGCCGGATACAAGGACATACGGAACATAACAGCGCCAGTGCAGTGATTTGCATCGAGTAGAGTGACGCCCAAGCTCCTTCCTGGAGCCAGCTCAATCACCGTAGGTGTATTGAGCGGAATCGGCTTCAGCAAGTTTTTGAGATGTTTGTAGGTCTGTACGCGTGCCTCGAGAATTCCCTTGGCATAGTTGATGCGGCAAGGATACCTCTCGAGAGGCAAGAGCAGCTCCCTGGTGGCTGCCGAGCAGTACACACTGGTGGCATTGTGGGGTTAGTATCAAGTATGCATGCAGAGAGAAGAAGGACCACGAAGAAAAGAAAGGGGAAGAAGAAAAAAACACACAAAGGTGACCTGAGCGACTCTAGACCGGCTAGATGGTCGCTGTGGACATGGCTCAGGAAGCAAGCAAGCGGTGGCAGAAGACTGTTGTTGCGAAAGAAGTCGACTATTGGGTGTCTGCGATCAGCAACAGCAACGCTCGCTCTCCTGTTGATAGGAAGAGCACATACCCCGGATGTCGGAGAACTCCCTGATTATTCCGTCAAACGTCGACATTGTTAATGGCCATTTGGTGCTCGAATAGTCCGAATAGATGTCGTTGACACGAAGGAGCCAATCATGGTTAGATCGACGGTCAAGTTGAGGTGAGGTCAAGTGCCAGGACCCAAGGCAACTCCCACCTCTGGCATGCTGCCTGATTCTATCGCGCCCCGCGCGAGCCAAACGCGTCGACACGTGACGATTTTAATAGGGTCTGTTACAGGGTAGGGAGTACCAATCGGTACCTAAGTGTACCTAGTTACCTACCTACCTTAAGGTAGTTACCTATTGTAACTCGAGATGTCCGAGAGTCAAAGCAACTTCGATTGCTCGGCAAACAGTTCAGAGGCTTCCTTGTCAAACATCCACGAGCTATTATCAAATACACGAAGTATTAGTTACCTGTGCAATTCTTGTTTTGAAGCAAAAGATATGCTGCCAAATGCGGTTCCAAAAATGCGCCAACTACTTGATAACGAATAATAAATAAAATATGAGATAGTGAGGCAAATAAATAGGCAGGTAGGTATCCAGGCAGGAATGTAGGCAGGCTGTCGAAATTACGAAAAATATATATACGGAAATACGGATTGCGACTATATGCAGTCTTGGGAGCCATATAACGAATCGTCGAGGCTTGACAAAGGGGGGTTATGCTTCACGCCAGACACCCCAACCAGCATACATATCCCTAACTATGAGCCAGGGAGAAAAAACCCTACAGCATATCTAACTTTTCATAATCCCTTGGACTATGGCCAATCCCGGTCGGCTTTATGCAGTCCCTTTCCGCCTTTTGATCCGGATCTTGACGCCAACCAGGGGCACAACAACCTGGCCTACCCATGAGGCCTTGGGCTTTTCGGAAAGCGGCTCGAACTCGTAGTTGTTCAGCAGAGATGACAAGGTCATTTTGAGCACATGAGCAACGAGAAAACGTCCCGGGCTGTTGAATATTGGATAGCGTTAGTACCAGGACCAACAAGGGACGTCAAACACAAAGACAAGTCTCTGGTGACTTGCCACGCATGCCTCCCGTGCCCGAATGCCAGGTGGTAGTCGCTCGTCGTGACCATGCCGAGCCTCTTGAGCCGCACAAGCTCTTCCAGGTCCTTTTCCTCCACGGGGCGAGCCTCGTACTCCTCGCGTGGCCGCGAGAAGCGCAACGCGTCGTACTCGTTCGGTGTCTCGTAGCGGTCCGCATCGTGATGCGGCCCGTCCAGGTTGAGCATCAGGTAGCCGCCTTGCGGGACGTGCCAGCCCTCCATCGGATTGGTGATGCCCTCGGGTGCGACCACCTTGCGCTTGGTGAGGGAGGTTGCGAAGATGCTCAGGCGCTGGCTCTCGCGGATCGCGCTGTCGGCCCGGTAGAGTTTCGACAGGTCGTCCTTGGTCCAGCGGCCGCCGCACCGCCGCAGGGCACGGGAGGTTTCCTCGCGAATCGCGTCAATGTACCCCCTTTTCGGATCGGACGACAGGAGATCCAGTATCAAAGAGTGACCCGTGAGGACTGATGTGTGCGTAGCCGCAAACTCAATGGGCAGTAGGCGCTTGGTGATCTTCGCCGAGTTGAGCTCCTGATATCGTCCTTCGGTGCGCGCCATGCGGATGGCCCAGGTGATGAAATCTTCCGGGGGTTCCCATTCCGACACCTTGGCGTCGCTGCCGGCCTCCTTGCGCGCCATCATGTCCAATCGCTCTTTGATTACCGGCTCGAGAATCCTGTGAACCTTGCGGAAGAAGCGCCAGTTTTGCAGAGCAAGGATGCGCCCGACGATTGGCTGCAGAGTCTTTGGGAGCAGGCTCAGGACAAAGCTGTTCATTACAACCGTGTCTGCAAAATCCACCATGGCGCTCATGAGCTCCTTGTCGCGGCAGAGATCGGGCCCGACGAGGACGCGATTGATGACGGACGGTATAAGCTTGACCCACGAATCCCACAAATTGACGTCTTTCCAGTTCTCCGTGTCCGTGCCCAGGGACTCCTCAACAGCTACTTGTATCTCATCCTGGAGTGGCGATATCATGCTCGACAAATGTCGGGTCAAGTTTCGATGTACAACATCGACATGAAAGCTGTCGTTGGCAATATCGCTGCTGAGAAACTGGTACTTGCTGTACATGACATCGCCCTGGGCTCGCAAAGCCGACAGCTGTCGTTCGGGGAGGTCGAGCATCCATCCTACTTGGGAGCTGGGGATGACGATCTCTTGGGGTCTTGATGCGGCCGAGGGCACCACGAAAGCTTTCCCTTGTTTGGAGTACTGCGGCCGAGGCAGAAGTCGAAGTCAGATATGGAAAATACCACGACAGGTACTCTGGGGAACGAGAAACCTTGTTGTAGCCGACTTGGACCCATCCTGGAAACTTGAAGATATAACCAAACCAGTTTTTGACAGTACCGACAGGCCCGGAGCCATAGCCAACGCGAGGTAGAGATGCCGGATACCTAGGCTGCTGGAGGAAGTCAACGATAAAGGATGCTGTGATGAAGAGCAAGAACCCGCCGACCACGCGGCCAAGTGAGATGTGGTCGAGTAAGATGCCTTCGGTCATTGTTTGATGTTTGCGACGACAGTCGAAGAGCAAACCGAGGCCGTGCTGACGAGTGTCGTGCTCTGGATAGTTGGGTTTCCCTAGAAGCTAGGTGCAGCCACGGCCATCATCTGACCTACGTAGATCTAGAAGATGGTAGTTTAGTAGAACGCCTTCTTGTCCTAGGTGTGCGCCGGGATTCAGTCTAGTGCGATTGTGTGGTTTTTGGCAGGCAAAGGAATTCCGACACTGCCCGCCGCGCAAAGACGGCACAAGAGGATAGTGATTCACGACTAAGGTAACTACCCGACCAACTGTGACTAATCCAGTCTAGAGTCGTGTGTTCCCCCAAGTTCTTTGTACCAGCAGCCAAAGCGCAGCGGTGTTCCATGTCGCCCGCCCCCTTCTCAGTATTGAGATGCGGGAACAAGTAAAGGCTCCGGCGCACCAGCAGTCTGATAATGTGCGAGACAGGGCTGGATATGAGCTACTTTTAGCTGGCTGATGTGCAAGGGGAGCACGTTGGAGATGCTGACCAACGAGAGCGCGGATGGTCTTGAAAAGCATATCGTTTCTTCGCCTGGGGATCTCCCAGCCAAACTTTGCCGATTTTGAGATACGACGAATACGACAGTGCAGAAGGCCAGTGTGCTGGACAAAAGAAAAGCCGGATGTGACTAACCAATAAAAGAGCTATCATTTCATCACTTTCCGAAGAAGCATAATGCCTTGGACTTATATTCTGCTGCTCCGTTAGATGGCCCGGCACTTAACATCTACTATGTAGATCGGGAGTCGGGACGAAGACCCGAACATCTCCGGTGCTTATTCCCGCATCGATTGACCGATGGAAATCCTCCGTCACAGTTTACAGTCCAGTTTCTCTCCAAACTCCAGCCTCACGACGCGTCCAAACGTCGGCGTCGGGCCACGCGTGGTCCACAGCAGGAACTTGTTCCACCAGTCCATCGATTCGAAGCCGGGGAGGTTGGCGTATATGATGTCGTCCGTGAGCCGCAGCGACGGGTGGCAATCTGCGACCTCGTCTCCGCTGTCGATGCCCCAGGTGAACTCGGCCCTGACGGCCTGGATTGCCGCGATTAGGCCTGCCGGTTTGTCAGTCAACAGAACCAAGGATTTATAGTCTTTTTTTTTTTTTGGGTCGCAAAAGATAAAAACAACCGAAGCGGGCTCAGTAAAAAAAACACGGGGATAAAACTTACGCTGCCACCGAATGATGTTGCTGCCAACGCAGTCCAGCACAATCTCACCCCCGCCCGGCGCGTGGCGGAAGTGCTCCGTCAGATCCCTAAACATCTTGCGGCCGACGTGCGGCTCCAGGTAGAACGCCAGGCCCTCGGCGATGAGGAGCGTCGGCCTGTCCGCCGGCAGGCTCGCGAGCCAGTCCGGGTCCAGCACCGAGGACCCCATCTGCTTGTACTCGCCGCCGTCGGCCGACACGCGAGCCTGGGGCAGCAGCTTCTTGCGGAGCTCCATGACCTCGGGGAAGTCGGCCTCGATCCACACGACCCGTGCCGGGAGCTCGCCGCCGTAGTGGTCCATCATCCTGTGGACGCGCCCGTCCAGGCCGCATGCCATGTCTGAAGCAGCGCGTTAGCACAGGCTCTCGAGTCGTTCTTTTTATTTTCTTCTTCCCTTTCTTTCTTCCTATTCCCCCCCCCCCCCTTTGTTTGCTGATGGGACCACTCACGAACCACAGTTGCACCCGTTCCCTTGTGCTTGTCCAAAAACTCCCGTGTATATGCGTCCATCTGCCGTCCGCGCATCGAGATGAGGTAGCAAAACATCCTGCTGAAGCCGAACCGGCTCCAATCCCAGTCGATCTGGTCCACGACATGAGCGGCCCACCGGTCCCCAAAGACCGAGTTCTCTGACTGGTGGTCGAGGTACCGCGCGTACAGCGTCGCGAGGAGTGTCCCCTGCGTCCCGCTGAGCTGGACCTTTGTCTTGGCGGCCTCGCCATTTCCTGGCCGGGTGGCTGCTTCTGTACTCGTCTTGACAATCATCGCTATAGGTCTGTCTGGTGTTACTTTTTTTGTTACTAGTGTCACTGCTGAAATCCTGAACTGGGAGCAACCGCAAATTAAAAGGTAAAAAAAAGGAAGGATGAAGACAGGCCTCTACGGCTCCTGGATAAAGTAAGCAGCCGTCAGGATAGACATGACAGCGCGTCAGCATACGAGTGCGTCCGATCCAGTCGAATACCTGAGCCACTGTACGTACGCTAGACGGACCGCACGGGGGCTGTTTGTTGGCCTCGTGCGGCTTGGATACCGCGGGAAAATGCCCCCGTCTGTGCATGCACTAAAGACATTGGCACATACTCAGCAGTTTCATGGACTTGAGAACTTTGCTGTTATGCTTCGAGCAAAGCCCAACCACGCACATTAGCACGTCGGATAAACACGTCTGATTGGACAT
>JASAOQ010007131.1:0-23569 GCA_031306065.1 Pseudopyricularia cyperi | reverse complement strand
ATTTTTTTTTTTTTTTTTTTTTTGAGTCGAACGTCAAAGCTGCCAAGGTGCGAAAACAGGCATGCAGCATGCCTCTTCCCGGATCCGGTGTCCTTTTTTCTTCTTCTTCTTTCCACTAATCTTCAGGAGGATACACCACGATCCTGTCAATGTCGGCACCCTTAAAGTCGAACCCGTTGCTCAGGCCCCCGATGGTGATGGTGTTATTCCCGCCCTCCTCGAGCGTCAGCAGCAGCGGTGCGCTGCCAAGCACGCCCTTCATCGTGTCCCTCTGGTACAGCGAATCGACGTTGCCCTCGTCCCCGTTGACGACGACGCTGCTGATCCTCCTCAGCTGCCACGAGCCGCCGATGCGGTCCGGCGACCCGCCGGGCTGGTTCCCAAAGTCCATGTCGTCGGTGTTCTGGTAGACGAACGATACCCACTGCGGCTTGCCCGCGCCCACGATGCCCGAGAAAGTCACGGAGCTGTCGTTGCCGTAGATGCCCGTGACGATGGCGCCGCCGGTCGCAAAGTTGGCCTCCTGCCGGAACGCGGCGCCCGCCACCGTCGCGTTGGCGCTGTGGTACGTCGTCCCCTCGACGGGGGCCCAGCGGCCCGTCTTGACGTCGAGGTCGTAGACGTCGTGCCACACGGCCTCGATAGTCTTGGCGTCGTCGTCAATCTCGAGCGGGAGCCAGATGTAGCGGCTTTCCCAGAGGGAGTTGAGGTCCCATTGATCACCGAGGCTGTTTGCGCGGGTGAGTTGGTAAACCGGTTTGTTTTTTTTCCCCCGGAGAATTTGCACATTTTAAACGGCAGGGAAAGAAGAAGGAGGGCAGAAAAGAA
The DNA here is from genome assembly GCA_031306065.1 of Pseudopyricularia cyperi. Taxonomy (NCBI): domain Eukaryota; kingdom Fungi; phylum Ascomycota; class Sordariomycetes; order Magnaporthales; family Pyriculariaceae; genus Pseudopyricularia; species Pseudopyricularia cyperi. The sequence continues at coordinate 22,741 of JASAOQ010007131.1, read as the reverse complement.
GCTTACTATAGATGCGTCGTTTGCTCGGTCCCGACGATGCGCAGGTTGTTCCCCGACTGTGAGCTGTAGGTCCTCGTCCCCCTCGGGGCAATCGTGAATGGCTGCGACCAGGGACCGGAGAGACTATCCGCACGCATGGCAACCTATCAAATGTTAGAGAACTCCAGATTCAAGAACGTCATGGATCGCGCGGCTCATGAACAACACTCACAACGTCGTTGGGGCGATATCCAGTCTTGTGGCTCATGAGGATGTAGTACGACCTGTCGGTCTGCACAATGGTAGGCGCCTCGAGGTCGTACTTGTCGAAGCGATACACGACCTCCTCCAGGTCGGTGATGTCCTCGTTGAACCTCGTGATGTAGTTGTCCCTGGCGTCGCGCCGGTCGCCGTTGGAGTAGAGCGAGTAGGACCTCCCGTCCTTGTAGTCGGTGAAGATGCCAAAGTCCTGGCTCCAGTTGCCCAGCGGCGCCACGGCGTCGACAAAGGTGTAGGGGCCCGAGACGTTGGGCGACGTGGCGAAGCCCTGGAGCAGCCAGCCGTAGGTCGAGTTGTCGGCGTGCCACCACATGTGGTAGTCGCCCGTGGCCTCGGAGAAGACGACCTTGGGCCGCTGGATGATGTGCTCGGGCGAGATGTAAGGGTGGCCCTCGACCGGGGCCAGGGCCAGGCCGTGCGACTCCCACGTCGCCAGGTCGTCCGAGCTGTAGACCGAGACGCCGCCGCCCTCCTCCTGGCCCTGGACCTTGTACTCACCAAACCACCAGAACTTGCCCGTGTCATGGTCGATGGTGACGCCGCCGGCGTGGGCATTGACGAGGTTGCCGTCGGTATCGCGCCACTTTTGAGGCCCGGGGACAATGTCAGTGGAGTTTTTTTTTTGTCTTGTGCGGCATCGAGGACAATGATTCGAGCCCATCTATAAATCCCACTTACACGAGCTCCGGGTACGATGTATTTAGCGTGCACCAGCCCGGCGGCGGCACAGACCAGTGAGAGCAGTCGCATACCAGCCATATTTGGCACTCGCTGTTCTACGGTGATACCGAAATGTAAATTTTGACACACCGGATATAGTAGGACCAAAAAGAACGACGTCTCCCTGAGTTATAACATGCCATCTTGTTCCGTTGTTCCCCTTTTACCCGGGAACTATTGCAAAGAAACGCCCGGTAGCAATTGACCCGAGCATTCCACTTACACCAGTCCCGACCGGGACATTCTACGGGCTTTAACCTGGTAGCGACTGCTTCTCCGCACCGCCCAAGACCTGCAGCCGGCGGCAATGAGGTCATCCCCATGGGCTTTCATTGCGGGGAAGCTGTTACGATGGCAGGGGCTGACCACAAGGTCTACAGCCATTGGGGCTGCTGAGGTTTGATCTCGGCGAGACGAGCTTGAAATGCTTCTCGACGAGTTGTTTGCCAAGTTGGGTTTACACTATCCATTTACTCGAGTTGCGTATGGTGAGCATATATGATTGCTTGTCCCAGTTGACCATCTTCTGAGTCTATCCGCTGGCGAAAACTGACCTTTACTTTCACTACCTAGGTATTGATGCCAAGAGCAGTCAGTGACGACGGTAAATTAGACTGTGCTTCCGAGGGTAAGCAGCGGTCTGTTCGCTAGAGAAACCTCATCCGCAGTAAGCTGCGAGGTCCCATAGCACAGGCCTGATGACCTTGCCAAGGCGGTCACTAGGTAGGAGGCATATGCTGGGGCTTGGCCAATCTGTCAGCTGTGGGCAAATCGATCGGCGACTGCGCGGGACCGACGAGTGGTACGGACAACATGGCTGCAATGTCGAAACTGTCGTGTTTTACTTGTATAAGTTGCGAACGCCCTGGTCATCCAAAGCAGACTCAAAAGGGGCTGCTAGGATCTACCACAGGAACGTCCAAGCAACGATGCTACCTTCTCTGCTCATTTGGCCGGCATGGTACATGGGTGCTGCCCTCAAGCTCCGAATATTGTGCAACCGGACCGGACTGCCAACCCATACTGGGCTGTGTTGCGTGGTAACCCCGCCCATGTTCAGGGACGACGCCAGTCGTATGATCCCCGTGAAGTTCCGACCACCGCTGATCTTGCCCCTGGAACGGATGAGATCCATATCCCGTAGTATCTGGGGAAACCGGGACACTGTTGCCGTACAACTCGGGCGCAACGGGCGACAGCGGCGAGATGCCATCGTGAGAGCTGGGCTCTTGGAATTTGGCTCCATCGGCATCAGTCTGACTGTGCGCCGGTGGCACCTGGCCCGGCCCGGAAACTGGCGCAGAATCCAGCTCGGGCTTGTAGTGGTGCTCGGGTGACGGCGGCGGCCCAAAGGTCCTGGACGCCGCTATTTTATTCCGTCGCGCCCGGCGCATCAAGAAGAAGACTGCGACGCCAGCCAGCATGAGCAGCACCACGCCGCCAACGACCGCGCCGGCAATGACTCCGATGTTGGGACTGCCTCCTTCTGAGCCTGAGTCGAGCTGGCCTACCTCCGTCTGGTCCGCATTCGGCGGTCGACTGCTACCGGTCTCGGCTGCCGTTGTGAAGGATTGTCCAACTGCACGGCCTCATCATTAGTCCCTGCTTGCCACCAACATGTAGGTTCTTTTTTTTGTTTCCAAAAAACACCTACTGGATTCCGTAACCCCTGTCGCCTTGACTTCACCCCTTGCGGCACTGCAATAAAATTCGAACACGGACAAAGCCGAGGTGATGTCCTGGCTCGCAGTCGTAGAGCAGGACCATTTGACGTTGGACGTGATGCTACTCGAGAGCGACCCAGACATACTCTCCTTGATGCAAACGCACGAAGCAAGGGCCTGCACGCCCTGCGGGCAGTACATGTTCGTTTGCTGTTTTTATTTGTTTTGTTTTTTTGGTATGCCGCAACGATTAAATGTCCGAGCTGTACAAGTCTGATGTGGCGAACCAACTCACCGAATCAATGGCAATGGAAAGCGCGTATTGTGCACAGGAAGCTAAGGACTTGTACTGAGTCAATGCCGTGATGTAGTAGGTCACTTTTTTGTCCACTTTCGTTAGCACTTGTTCCCGCATGAGCAGCGATGAGCTGTTGGCATTGACATACTATCTCCTGGGGGCGCTGACAGGACAGGAAATGCCGATGTCCCGGATTCAGCCATTTTGCAGTATGCTGAGAACATCTCCTGCGCCGATGTAATATCCGCCGAGTGAGATAGACAACTGTATCTGACGGAAGAGTTGATGACCTGACTGACGCGCAGCGAGTTCTGATTCCTTTGGCAGGCGCACATTGCGAGGCCAGTGGGTTCGGGCGGGCAGTATGTGTTGGTCTAATCGTTACGGCGTAAGTATCGAAACCAGGAGGAGTCATGCCGCCGCGTGATATTGTCTGGGTTGTTGTTGCTCACCATGCTCTGGACGGCGTATGAAAGGGCGCTGCTCGCACAGGGAGCCAGCTGTTCGATTTCAACCATGTTTGTAATGTACTGTGACACCGGGAAAGCCGGGGCCTGAAAGGTGGGCATCGCCGAGGGGTTCTTTTGGCTGCAGTATGCGGATAACACCGATGCCGCCGAAGTTTGGTCATCGCTGGCGGTTGAGCCGCAGTTGTCGCTGACCGAGACCGACATGGCCCAGGATATCGCGGACAGGTAGTTGCTCTTTGTACAGACACATTCCTGGAGGTCGGTCACGGCTTGGGGACAGTTGGAACTCGTCTGGGACATTACATGAAGCGAGACGGCGGATGCTGCACATGGGGCCTTGACGCGGAGAGTGTTAGCAGCCGGAATATCTGACGTTTATTTGGCGCAGAGATTCATAGACGAACCAGACTGTTGAATATCTTCAAGTCTGTAACGTATACAACGCTCTGCGCCAGACCGCCTGGCAGCAGAAACGAGATGATCCATGGCGCTTTCTTTGGGATACGGAACCACATGATGACAGACTCATCACCAAGACCAGATTATGGTTGGGTGTGGAAAGTGAGCGTCGCCGGATGAAAGATGGTAGTGAGACTGTGATCAAAAGGAAAGCAAAGCACAAAAAATGCCATTGTGTGAGAGGAGTAAGGCATTGTAGCTCGTGGAACAGCGTCGAACGCCAAGAGAGGGTCGATTAAGAATAGCCTTGCTGCCTGGGGATATATTCCAACCATTGTCACCACACTCCCTCAGCTGCGGAGACTGCAGCAGGCACCCGTGGGTCTTGAGCTTGCGTTTGCGTTTGAAAACGCTGATGATGAGCGGCAAGACTCTGGGCAGCTGAAAAGCGCGGCCCTCCTGCATCGCCCAATGACGGGCAAGGCTTTTGGGACCCATGAAGTGTAGAGTTTAACATGGTCCGCGAACTCGGTAGAAGGTTGCCAGAGATGTATCAGTAGTGGCTATAGGAGTCAAACCAGGAGCTTGGAGGAGACAGAGTGAAGCCCGGCTCGGTGAGGTGTTGATGATGTCGTCTTGGTTTTGTGACGAGTGAGTACCTAGGTACCTTAGGTGGTCCCTGTTGAGCCGAAGTGCAGGGTAGGCAGGTCACAAAGACTGATGCCGGTGTACCCGCGTCGGTGACCTTTTAATCTCTTCCATCTTGGCGCAATTGCAGAGGTTGTCTCGAGATGTCCATGGAACGACTCTATCAATCGCTAGCAAAGCGGAGCCGATGTCAATAATATCAGCCGAGAGACATTGACATAAATCGGTTGCTGTGGAGTTGGTAACAGTGGTAAACTGTGGTTTGTCCCGCGGTGGTCAGTCGACAATAACAGTGTATCATACCACTCACTGCACCCGCAACAGCATCGTGAGCCGAACAGTTTCCAGCATCAGAGGCACAAACCGGGGCTCAGACAGACAAGGGGTTAGTGACGTATTCCCCGCTGCGAAATCTCGCATCCCATCGTTTGGAAATTGTGAGATTGAAGAGGGGCTTTGCGTCGCCGACAGGTCGAGTTTCATCGCACCTTTTCAACTCTCAGACCAAGATTGCAGGCTCCAAGTCGTGCTGGTTGTTGCCCCGGAGTGTCGGTGCTGGGCCCCAGTTGACCAACGACCCTGCTGATCCCTTGCTCTGCTCCGCTTTGTTCCACCAGGGTTTGTCGTTCTTTTCTTTCTTTTTCTCTTCCTTGATTGATTCCTCTCCCGCTATAGTTACCCAAAGATCAACTACCGTCGTCTGTTTGTGGTGTTCGCCGGATCGACGCGTTTGGGAGCATTCCCTACGTCACCAGGGCGAGCTCAAGGCATCTATCCCGCCAATGGATCGGCTCAGATCGGTAGCTGCCGACGACGCCGCCCGGCCATCTCACGACACCGAGGCAACCGTCGTCCTGTCGGATTCTGAGCAGCAGCAGCCCGTGCCACCCCTAGACCCGGCCGGCTCCGGCGAGAAGAGCCATGCTCGTGTTGAGCCTGCCCAGAGGCTGACAGCCCACCAGCTCTTCTACATCTTTGGCATGCACGGCGTCGGTGCCATGTTTATATCGGGAGGGATCAACTTTGCGATTGCATATGGTAAGCACCTAAGCAATGTGACCCTCTCAATTTTTTCTTCTTCCCCTTTAACTCCAGGTCTTGATTGGTCCATAAAAACCCCAAGCCTCGCAAAACACGCTAACGCAAACCTCAGCCATGTACGCCAACCAAGACCCCAACACCAGCCCGATCAGGGTCTGGCAGTTCCCCAACACCCTGGCCGGCGACACGGCCGTCACCATCATCATCCAGTGCATAGTGACCTGGTTCATCGAGGCAGCCATACTAAAGGCCGACCTGCGCGGCTCCAAGGTCGAACCTCTGCGACTCCGGCGCTTCCCCAGGCCCCAGTCCCGCCTCGTCCGCCGCCTCTTCCTCCTCGACGACGACCAGCCCGCCGCCCGCTTCAGGGGCCGCGGACCCCGGGGTATTGCCGAGTTTGTCGTCGCCCACGTGCTCAGGGCCTTGCTGGTCGCCGTCCCGAGCGTGCTCCTGTTGTGGCCACCGTCCGTCGGCGCCCTGCTGTCCCTGGGATCGACGCGCTACGGCAACGACCCTACTTTTGATCCGAAGTGGGGCCCCGAGATCTTCAAGGCCGTCCTTGGAGGCGTCTTGAGTCTCTTGACCACACCGCTCTCGGCCATCTTCTGGATGGCCAGAGCTGGATGGGGCGATGTAGCGGAAGACTTGCTGGCATGAAAGATGCTTCTTGTCAAACCAACAATGTATACCTAGAGTTGCAGGAGTAATAATAGTAGTATTAATAATGAATCCTTTGGCTGAGTTGGTTACGTGTTGCCCACATCAACAATACGTCTACCTCGAGTGCGAGTCTTGGCAAGGGCCGTAGCGCTCATTGGAAGCTCAACGGGAAAGACTTGCAATCAACTTGCTTTTTTTTAGAAGGTTTGCTGCTTCTATAGAGCACTCGACATTGCCAGAGAATCTTGTTGTCCGCGACAATTTCGTAAATTTGCAGATACTAGAACAGTCCTGCGCAGCAATAAAACAACACAAATAGAACACTTCCCAGGAGGTTCGTGCTTCGAAGATGGGCTAAATGTATCCCAATGACCTCCTTGTCAGTAAAACAATGCTTGAAAATGCTTTCAAAAGATCGGGTGCTGATGTGAAGACGCCTCAGAGATGCTCGGACTTGGAAAGGTGGTCGCGATGCATGTCCGCGCTCTTAGACCATTCCAGTACCCAGACGGATGTGCAAGTCCACTCCGCCCTGTTGCCCAGACTCTGCAGAAGCTGCAGAAGGTTTCAAGGAAGAACCCCAAGCGGCTACTTACGTGCATTGTTCTCGTTGTTGCCGCCACCACTACCAGTTCCTATGCCAGTGGTGGAATTGTCAGTCTGTTGCAAGACATAAATCTCCCCGGTGCTATCTGAGCTCATAAAGATTCGGCCTTGGGAATCGACGGCCAGCCCAACCGGTCGAAAGCATCCGCTTGGGCAGGCAGACAGATCGGGGTTGGACATGATGTCAGTAGTTGGACTGCGACTATCAGCTGGCTCTTTGGGCTCGCCATATTCAAACTTGATGCGAGAGAGGCGGTATCCAATGGGTTCGTCGCGATTCCCTGTCCGTTCTGGCGTTAGTTGCCCTCCCGCGAGCACCTGACAGATATGAAGTTCATTATACGCGTGGTTTCTTACAGCTTCCATGAAAGGTAACGTAAGCCTCACTGCCATTCCTCGAGAACTTGATATCAAGCGGTGCAGTGTGTGCCTGTATAGTGATAAAAATCAGCTACGTGAGCCAGTCCAAGCAACATTCAAGCGTCTTGCCCACGGGGGGAGTCAACGGACCTCAAAAGTCAGTCTTGGTGCCTCGTAGTCCCTGGAACACTTCTCATCATCCAGGTCGTTGGTGTTGTCGAGCACAAATTGGCTGCCGGTCTTCATGTTGCCAACTTGAGGCACATTGGTGTCCCACAGAGCGAAACAGTCTGGATATCCGTAGTTTCGGCCTTGCAGTGAAGTGTCATTGAGCGCTCCATGATAGTTCATCTCCTCACCTGGATTGTCGCGATGGATATCCTGATTCATTCTCTTCAGCTCGTCTGCCGAATTTTCAACGCTGTAGATGCCACCTGTAACCGGGTGCTCTGCGATGCCCACCGAGTTGCGCAAGCCCCAGCCGATCAGCTTGCCCTCGGTCGCATGGTTGAATGGTCGACCATCAGGCAAGTTGTTCAGGTCAAAGGCGCGGATCTGTGAGATTCCCGAGGAGACTTGGCGTGTACTCATGTCCAAGTTGGAGGCTGAGCCTCGGGAAACGAGGAGCATGCCTTTTTCCTTGCGCGACATCATCAAAGTGCGACTAGTGTGGCCTGAGTTGGTCATGTTTTGAACCAATGTCTTCCTGTCACTGATTGTGCCCGCGCCAGCATCGTAATTCCACGAATACACGGCATCGGCGCTTGAAGCATACAGCGTCTTGCCGTCGTCGGATAGTTCGATGCCATGGTTTAACTGCAGGGTGCGGCGGCGTCAGAAACACAACAGGCTTTGGTTTTCGAGTGGAATTATAATGGAACACGCCATGTTGGCGAGTGACCAACCTCGCTCAGCTCGACCAGAGACTCGGACTTGTCGACGTTGACACACACTCCGCCGTTGTCCTTCCAGGAGATCCGGCGGATACCGCGGCCCTTTTCCACGACCAGTAAGTTCCCATCGCTGTCCAGAATGATGCCGCGGGGGGAATTGAGGCTACGGGCCGCGAGCTGAGCGACCCAGCCACCCGCAATGACTGGCTTGGAATTCGAAGGCTCCAGAATCGTAGGACAAGAGGCTGCAGGGCCGGTGGTGGTCTGGGCAGCAGCCGAGTTAGCGGAGCAGAGCAACGCCAGTGCGACAGCCGCGATTATTTTGGCCGCCATCTCGCACGGCGGCGGCGTCTTCACACGAGCCCGTGTAGGAGCGGGTTGATGTCGGTAGGAAGGCTTTCTTTCTGCCAATCTGGCACGATGGTCTGCAACGGGATCGAGGGAGGGAAGAAATGAGAACGGGTCCCGAGAGGCAGAGAGACAAAGAAACAGAAAGAGAAAGACTTGTTGTGATGAACAAGTGCGTACCAGCCAGCCTCCACGTGCCAGCCTTTCTCTGCGTGCTAGTTCTGGCTTTGGTTTAGAGGCCCTTTGACAAGGCCGACAAGATTGTAATTACAGAGGTTTTCCAACGTACCGCTCAACGCTCAAGTCATCGCCATCGATGGATGGAATCGATTCCCTTCCCAAGCCCCGTCGTCAATGCACTCGCGGCTTGTTTGACTTGGGGCGTCTTGGCAGGCAGGAGACTCCCGTTGCTCTGCGGGAGGAAAATGATGCCAAGAATCACACACGTCATCATGTACCACTGAACAGACAGGTACAGTACAATCAATGCATTTATACTTGGGGCGGGCGCCTGTACGGAACCGATCAATCTCAGTATCCATCAAAGTCTCTAGTTCTTTTCGCTCAAACGAAGACTTTGGTCTGCTAACTGCGGTACCCTCATATCCTGATATTCCAGCCTCCGACAGTGTCTATCAAAGCGGTCCAGGAATGGGCAAATCAGACAATGCGCTGTCGGCCAATATAGCTCCAAGCCCTCCAAGCCACTCGGTGAACGGCTTTTTGTTGGCGTAACAATCCGTTTCAGACTCATCAGGCACCTTTCCTTCCAGCATGTACGATGACATGAGCGCCTCGCTGCAGTCGCTCATGTCTGCTTGTGTGCCGTGGCCATAGCCGTGGTGGACGACCAGCCTTATGTTTTCCCTGCCCATCCTGGCAAGCAGCTTGTAGCCGTTGCCCAACGGGGTGGCTGGGTCGTGCGTTTGGGCCATCAGGAGCATCGGGTTCTTCAGCTTCTCCGTCAGAACGCCCCGGAACACCTCCGCCGGGGGTCCAAAGTTGTCCCTAAAGTGTCGGCAGGGCAAAATCTGCTGGCTTCTCAAGTCGCCAGCGAACCATGCCGTCTCGGTCATGTTCGCCCGCATCTGTCGCCACCACTCCGCCGGCCGCTCCTCGTCATCCTCGTACGAGTCGGCGCAGCTGACATAAAAGAAGACCTCGTCCGTTCTAGCTGCGAATCGGCTGCGCGGAAGATCTGGGATGTAGCGAAAGGTGTCGTATCGCCCAGCCACCGTCGTGTTTCCCTGCTCAAGCGTCCACAGTACATGGGCTGCCACTGGCCAAAGTTCAGGCTGATACAAGACGCTGATCAGCAAAGCTGACATGTCTCTGAAGGTGATCAAGGCCGGTCCTTTTGAGTCTGAATAGGCTGGAAAAGGCTTCTCGGCGAGCGATCTGAAAAGTCTTCGCATGCGATTATCCAAGTCTGGCACTGAGACTGATGCGTTGCTTGTAGATCCAGGTGGTGGTGTTGCGAGTGGGCAGTACAACGGTCCCGCATTGACACACTCTCCTAGGAAGCCGTCGACCCACGCTTTTGTCATCTCTTCCAGACTGGCGAACCAACCTTGTGTCACCAGACGCCTCTCGGGCTCGAAGACAGGAGCATCCAAGATCACCCGCCCCACGTTGTCTGGAAACATGTTGGAGTAAACCTGGCCCAGCTGGGTGCCATAAGATATGAGATATGCCGTCAACTCGGACTCGTCGAGCGCTTTTCTGATCTCTTCCATATCACGAGCCACCAGGGTGGTGCCCGCAAAGCGCCCCAGGTCCCCATGCCGTGCGGCACACGCCTGCATTGTTGCGTTGGATATGGCATCCGCGTATTCGAACTGTGTGTCTGAAGCCGTGCCGGGCTTGATCTCTGGCCAAACGTTGTTTGCAAAGACCCAGCGATCGGCATATGCGTCGTGAGGATAGCACCCCATGGCAGGCTGGGTTGCGTTGACGCCGCGAGGGTCCCAGCTCAAAACGTCAAAGGTGCCGTTGCTGATGCGGTTCGAAAGATTCTCGCCTAGCAGCAACACATACTGCATCCCACTTCCGCTCGGGCCGCCAGGGTTGACCACAATCGTCCGTTCGCTCTTCTTGCCGGCATTCGGTGAACTGGTGTTGGTGTCCAACCCAGATATCTGGTATTTACCGACTGCCAAGCGAAAGATGCGAGACTCTGAAGGGTCCTGGTAGTCCAGCGGGACATCCATATAGCCACAGAAGTCTAACGAGGCCGAAGTTGTCAGCCTTTTTGCCTTGCGCAACTATTGGGCTTGACTTGAGCCCCTCAAAGACTGGAAACTCACATATGCCTCTCCCGCGGTAAGGGTCGTCGGAGGTCCCGTTGATACCGCCTACAGGTTCACCCCACATCCAGTGACTGGGGTCGGGGTTGAAGAGTGTCTCCCAGCTCTGGGTCGCATTTTTGTCGTCCAGCTTTGGCGGCAGCGTTTCGTTGGTACAAGGGATGAAGCGGAAGGGGTCGTCTGCCCGAGGGAACGTGCCGTAGGGCGACAACTGGCGTCTCTCCGAGTCCGGCTTGGGCAGGGCGTGACCCAGGCCGAAGAGTACCAGGCATGTAACGATAGAGATCCTCATGGCGAACTTGACAAACCTGGCGGCTGGTGCGGGATGCAGGTATGATACCCGAAACAAGTCCAGGAGAGGACATCGAGGATCCAGCTCTGTTTATATGTTTCTTTGTTTCTTTTGTGGAGGCCAAGATGGATTCTCGCTACACTATACGCAACGAGCCGTTTTCTCCTGTACCCCTGTCTGTAAGTGTAGATACTCGCAGCTTGAATGCGGCTGGAACTCTTGGATAGCCCCGCAATGTCATAAAGGGGGAGTCAAACTCCGAGTGCAATTTCACTATCCGTGTATTCGTATTTCGTACATGGACTTACATAGACCTGCGGCACTCATGATCTACACTCGCCAACGGGGCACAAAAGAAAGAGAGCCTTTGCCAAGACCCGTGCCGCACGAGCTGTGTTGGCTTGGAGCCTCACGGGACAGGAAAAGCCTTCTGACGACTGGAGGAAACCCCCAGTATGGGCTCGGAGCCTACGCAGCCTGTGGATACCAACGTCATTGCGGCCTGCTTGGCCAGGTGTTGAAATACCTGGATGCCAATCCTTTTTGTTCCTCGTACGGCGATGCTCCAAAGGAGTTAAGGAAATAAAGTTCCCAAGATTTGAGAGAAATTTCTGACGTGGGACCATGCGGTCAGCCGTTTTTGTTTTCTAGCGTTCGTCCTTGTCCGGCACGAACCCGCTTCAACGCCGACATCAAATTCGGACATAAAACATCAATACTTAGTTCCCCGATTCCCCCACGCAGCGGTGACATCCTGGCGCAGGCACTTCGTCGTGGCCTAGGCTACGCCCGATAATGGAGCAGACGTCTCCTTGCGGCGTGACGGTCTCGTCGACTTTTTTTCAACTTTGACATGTTTCCCCCGGCGTGTGTGTTGGCAGCGTATGTGGCTGCTCCATTCGAAAAAAAGGGACCACCTTCTAGAGGCCGAGTATGTGAAGGGGTGGGATTTCTGGACCTTTTGGCATCATGCTATCTGGAAAAACATCACCAGGTTTACACTTGCTTCTTGGCGTCGACAGTGGTAGAGTCCAAGGTCAAGCCACAGGGACTCCAGGTCCAACCGCATCTCTCCCTGGCTCCCAATTGACGTGTACGCGTATGGCTCGGCGACCGCTTTCCCCCTAGCGACGAGCTTGGTGAGAACAACGGTCTTTGTACTCTGCAAGCTGCGAGGGCGAGCAAAGATGCCTAACAGTACAGCATCGGATCAGTGTGTTTTCCATCAAGGACCGTCTGGAATGAAGTATATGGTTCCTACCTAGCGTCCCTAACGCCTTGAGTGATAACTCTACCTCAACACCAGCCGTTTCAGCGTCCTGCACGGCTTGTGAATAGCGTACGCTGGATATTGCCGCAGCTGCCGCCATTTTCCCCATCAGCCCCAGGATCGAAATGGCGACTCCGCCGAGCTTGGTCAATGGATATGCCGCGAGTATCTCGTAGCCTCCTTCTTCTAGCACGACTTCGATGATGGGCTGTCCGAGCTCGCCCGAGCTACTCTGGAGTATCACATCACCGGTGGTATGGCGGACGACGACAAAGTCGCCAACTGCAGCTCCGCTGGCCCCGTCGAAAAAGTCGCCGAGCCCAATCTGCTCCCCCAGCAGGCCGCCACGCTTACAAACGTTGAAGATGCCCAGGATACCGGTCCCGAGATGGGAACACCGCACCCGAAGCAGCCTCCGCTCCCCATGCCCGGCGTAGGGCCACACCGCCCTGCCGGCGCTGTCGGTCCTCAGCGCGACGGTCCTCCCGTCGGCCGCGCGGGCAGTCATCTGCGCGACCAGATCCAAGTCGTGCTCGCCCGGCGTGTCTGTGATGCAGACCGGCCCGCCGGAAACGGCCCTGGCAGCGGCGTGCAGCGCCGCGTAGCCGGGCGTGGTGGTCTGGAACATGTCCCAGTCCGGCAGCACGCCGAGGTGCCGCGTCAGCAGCGCGTTGTGCGCGTTGCAGTGGACGTGCCACGTGTGCGACTCGGCGGCGTCAGGGAAGAAGTCGTCCGAGTTGCGAACCATTACCACCGGGCCGTTGTTGTTGTTGTTATCTGTACGGCCGGCGGCGGTGGAGTCGGGGGCTGATGGCCGCGGCCGTTGCAGCATTGAGTAGAAGAGCGTCGCAGGGGTTTGGGCCATGCAAGCGATGGCGCGGCTGCCAAAGTGCTTGGTCGCCGCGGCGGTCCAGGCGTCCTGGTAGGGCCGTGTAAGGTTTCGTCGGTCGTGTGCGTGTGCCGGGAGGTCGAGGAAGCCCTGCGTGTCGGCCTTGGCTGCGCTGACGCCGCACTCGGCCAGGAAGGCGTAGAACTCGTCGTACATTTTGTGTACGTCCTCGCCGTCGACGGTGGAGAGCTCAAAGTCCGCCGGGTGGAAGGCTCTACCTTCTTGAAGCTTTATCTTCCGCAGCTTGTATTTACCCGCTATCTCGCTGCTAGATGACATGCCACCCCAGTAGCCAAATATTGCGTGCCAGACGGCAATGTTGCTGATATGTGGATTATGCTTTCTTATTTGATCGACGAGGCCTTTCAAGCCAGAAGGAAAGCCTGCATCATTGGCCTCGAACTGTTCCCAACGTCGGTGGGAGGGGTGAGACACGTCTCCCTGAACGGACTGCCAGTTGTCGTCAATAATCAGATTTACCACGTGAATACCACTCCTGGACAGCTTGGCCAAAGCATTCATTATCTTCTCGGTAGTGAGATTCTGACCAAGGCTGTTCCAGGTACAATACGTTAATCCATCCCGCCAGTCCTCAAGCTGCATCAGCTGTTGTGAGTTTGGGGCTCCAGGTTGCGAGACATCCGTGTTTTCTCCACGACTGCCCAAGGTCAAAGCCATTCTCTTTGCCTCGGCCATGACTACATCCAGCGCTTGGTCAAAGTCTGCAGCGACCGCCACAAGCAGATTCGCCTGGCCAGCGGCCTCGTCTTCGTTCCTGCACACGGCGACCAAGCTGCCTTCACAGTCTGTACTGATCGTCGTGATACTGTCGTCAAGCCCGCTGACCGGCAGCAGCATGACATGAAATGCATCTGACCTCAGAAGCGAGACAAGCACGGCTTCCTCGTCGAAGCGAGGGAGTCCCGTACCCTGTCTGGGACCAAACCAGTTCATGTTGTGTCGCACAGTAGCGAACCAACGCGAGCAGCAGGTTGGTCTGCCAAATCTCGTGCTGGCCCGTCCCGAGTCCGGTCCCTGCGCCGGTGGAATGGGCGCCGTCAATCTCCAGGCCAAGCAATCCACAAGTTCATCACCCTCTGCGATTCGCGTGCTGATGAATCCGGAAGCATTGATCCCAGCAAGGTAGTCCTCGAGATCGCTGCTAGGTGGCTCCGCGGCTTGGAAGATGACCTCGCCGTCTTCCAAGCCATCAAGGTCTTTGATCCAGAGAGTATGGCGGGTAGTTGATTCCAGCCGCATTGTAAATTTGAAACTCTGTCTACCTGGTTGGCGCGGCATGGAGACCCGAAAGAACTTGCGGTCCTGGCCTTGCTGAGTCTTGAGCTCCGACATGGACAGTCCCTTCCAGGCGCCTTCATAATTATGCCAGATGAGGACGCAGTCGATGATGCCGCCATGTTTCCATTCTCGAGCGGGTACGCCCACAGTGAATGTTGCCGTTTCTCCCCTCACTATTGTCGTCGACCCCAGGGGCGGATCGCAAGTGATGGCAGAGAGCGTCCACTGTGCCATGGCATCATCTGGCGCGGCACAGTGGTGAATATCTTGTTGTTTTGCAGTCGGATATTCCTTGTTTGGTACAGACCAAAAACACGGCGTGTGTGTATGGTGTTGAAGAGGCGGAAACCGCGACTTTACAGAAAAAAAGAAGGCAGGTTGCCAAGGTGGCATTGGTACCGTGTGAGCATTGAAACAATTACAGTACGTGGACGTTTTGGCAACATAAAGAACGCTGTCTTCTTTTTTTTGGCAAGTATAACAGCCACGACCCAGACTATAATTCCAGATACCTGCAGAAGCATTACTTCTCAGCTGCCTACTAACAGGATCACCCGAGGGCAGCCTCGTACACAAACCGAGCCAACCGTCTTCACTGCCTATCCACTTTGCTGGGTCGCCATAAACACTCCACGCCCGTTGGTGCCAACATACACGGCACCCGGGACGTTCCCGCTCCCTGCGATGCGACAGCTGCCGATATTGCCAAACCCCTGGCTGGCGCCTTGTATATCGGTCCACGACCCCGCGCCGCCGTTGACGCTGGCGTACAGCCGCTGACCTGCCGGCCCGTTACCAAAGGCGTATAGCGTCCACGTGGTGCTCGACCCGAGCCCAAGACCAATGTGCTGCGTGTCCGTCAGGCCCGCCACGAGCTGAAAGGTCTTGCCGGAGTCGACGCTCTTGAACACGCCCGAGTTCGTGGATACGAAGACGGTCCCCTCGGTACGGGGGTGGGTGGCAATATAGCGGATACTCGAAGCCGATCCGAGCGAGCCTGCGGCACGGGCAAATGTGGCCCCGGAATCTGTAGATACATACAGTGCTGATGATCCAGAGGAGCCAATGTAGAAGACACCTGCCTTGCGCCTGTCGGCTGCGACGGCCATCGTCCCGGTCAGCCCCGACAGTCCCGTGACCGCGGAAAACTGCCCCTGGCCCTGGGAGCGGAGGACGCCGCGGTTGGCAGACGCCCAAAGGATCGCCCCCGCGTCAGCCGAGAATGCAATGCCTCCACCCTGGGTCTGACTGTTGGCGCCTGGGTGTGCGGTCCAGCTGTCCCCGCCATCCGAGGACACGGCGAGCATGGGAGCACCGTCGGTCTGGCCTACCCGTGCAACCTCGGAGGGCTTGCTACCGGCGTAGTCGACACCGGAAGAGGTAACCCAGTTTGGGTCGAGCCATTGCTTCTTGGGGGACGTCCCCAGATCGGCTGCGGACTTGAAGGTGAACCCGGTGATGTCGCCGATGGCTGCCAGTAGTTCTGAGCCACCCGGGGCAGACACCATCTCCAGGACTGCCGTCTCTTCGACGCCGTCTGCCAAAGAATGGATTGAGATGTTGTGAACGGTATCCCACTTTGTCAAATCGTGGCCACCAAATATGGAGAGGCCGGTTCCTGTGTGCGTCTCCGTCAGCATTGGCCCATGGCTCTTTAGCAGTATCTCCTCTTGTTCACATACCGTAGATCCAATGATCAGCATCAGTAGGATCGATCTCCAGTGCCTCAATCATCCATCCCAGTTGCTTTGAGTCCCTTGAAAGATGGCCAGACTCAATCCAGGGCGCCTTGTCAGCATTGATCGAGTAGTACTTGGTCATATCTGGATAATTGCCCCACTCCCACAGCCTCGACCACGTAGTCCCGGAGTCCTTGGACCGGAAGATCTGCGCATCGGGCCACCAGGAGTTGAGCGACGCAACCACAATTGTTCCCGGGTGCTGCATATCGATCCCGATCCCGCCAAAGCCATAAGTCAGATCTGAGCCCGACACGGGTGTGATGTTCTTCCATGTTGAGGAGTTGAGGTCGTAGCGGTACAGAGCCCCGGTTGAGCCGTCGAAAGGGCCGCTCCCGTCGGTGTAGCTGATGTACAGTGCCTTTTCGGTAGGCTGAAGTTTACCCTTGTGCGGTAGGAGACCTGTGGGCTGGCCGGAGACGGGACTCCAGGTTGCTCCTCCGTCTTTGGAAACATGGATTGGGCTGGCTTTGTCGGCAGTGCCAATAAATATCCTCGAAGTTGCTCCATTCGACAATTTCGGAGAGGTGCTATCAAAAGTCACCCATGCTAAGCCTTGAATATCACTATAGTAGTGGTTGCGAGGATGAGAGGATGGGTCAGCAGCTGGCACAAGACCACTCAAGAGCGAGACCACAGTCACTTACCTGTTGTATCCAGTTCCATCGCTTGGATCAGCGACATAGGTACCAACCGCAGTGAACGATGTGACCTTTGAAAATGTGACGCCGCCATCGACACTTTTCCAGAGCCCGTTGCCACTGCGAGCCCCAAAGAAGAGGATCTTTGAATTTTTCGGATCGAGGGCCAACCTCTCGCCCATTCCACGGCCGGGCATGTTGCCGCCAACCTTGAAGGGCAGAGTGCTGGTGGACCATGTCGCGCCTTTGTCGGAGCTTCGGATGATGGTACCATTGTTGGGGTCCCAGCTGTTAGTGTAGAGCCCGACGGCCGCAAAGACCTTGTTGGGGTTCTGAGCGTCTACTGCCACCGCATCGACGCCCCAACGACTCCTTGAACATTGTTAGCACGCACGATGGCAAGCCCACCAACCGGCTGGACAACGTACCATCCAGCGTTGTTGGCCAGAGAATCCGTGACCGGCGTCCAAGAATCGTCAGCGTTGAGTCTGTAGAGACCCCCGATGTCCGTCCGCGCATAGGCAACGCCCTTGGCGGTCGGGTGGAAGACGATGCCGGACGTGAAGCCGCCACCGCCCCCAATGTGGACGTTCTTCCAAGTGAGAGAAGCCCGGGCAGGCGCGGAGGCTGCAACAGCGAGTTGGAAGAGCCAAGTCAACCGCATCTTCACAGATGGTAAGTGGAAAACTTGGTAGCTCGCGTCATGCACTTCATGGTGATGGCTTTTCACGACAGCACTGCTGAGTTAAATATTATATTGATGGAGGAGCCATTGCCATGTCCTCTAGATGGCGCGTCATATTCGGAACAAGCTGCCATCTTCCCGGCGCAGTAGGCTCAACCCGTCGACAAATCCATCGAATAATGGGGGATGAACAGGATGTTCCAGCCGAAGGTGGACTGAATAGCAGCACCTGCTCGAGTATTTCCACAAATCGTATCAGCCAGATTTGGTCCCAATTCCGGGAAATCTCAGCATCGGGGGTTTTTGGCATGGAGGGAGTGCTTCCGGTGGTGACTCGGCTGGATATATCCGCCTGGATGACCTTGCCTTGACGCTGCACGCTGTAGATGGTGCAGAGGTGGTCTTGAGAGTAAGCGAGCTCGCACCAGCTTGGTGCTACAAAGTGGCAAGATACAAAAAGCAGAAGCCTAAAAAGGGCATACGCAGAATCTTGCTGCGACGAATGCTAATTGGAATTGGCAAAGGAGGGTATTCCGAGGCATTGAGGGCTGCGGTTTGAATGGGTTGCTGCATTGCAACCTTGGTGCCACTAGACATACGACGGGTATCTGCATGTCAGGCAGCTTGACCGACCGATCGCAATGGAATCGTTTCCACGCTGAAAGGGGTCGCGGAATGCGGGAGTAGCCATCTCTCATCCATGGTTATGGCTGTTGCGTTGGGAAGCAAAGTAAACATCACCATCACCATCACCACCTCACTTTGGATCGGTACTGTACCCGGGTTTTTTGACTTTCCTAAACTCTTTTTGATGGCCCCGCTTCCCCAGCAACCGACCCCGCGTTTTGGATCATGAGGATCGATCGCCTCGGCGGTTGTCCAAGAAGGGCCAAGGAGTAGCGTAGGCAGGCAAGCTTGGCAATAGCACTCACTGTACCAAGTAGTTGAGATGAACCTGAGACTGAAGAAGCGTGCCTTGTTCAAAGATTTGTTCGCTCTTGATCTGCGTCAATTGGTCGCTGCTGATCTATCCTGCCGGCGCATCCCACGTAGACTCCCGTCTCAGTAACGCCCTTTGAACCTACGTTAACTGATTACCAATCTCCAAAGCAGAGACCGAGACTAGGTCCAGGGGTGATGATCTCAACCCGTTTGCCATTGTCCCGTCCTGCCCGATCGCTCATAAACGACGTCTGCCCATAGTCTCCCCGCACCCGGAGATTCCGGCGAAGCTCCGACGCGCAATGGCTTCACCACCTTCGCCTAGATCGACCTCACTCGGTCCAAGAACCCGCCTGGACATGCGACTCAGTTTTCAAGGTGGCATTGATCGGACCGGTGGCCGCCTTGCCTCTCAGTCTGGTCCCATGCCGCACAATCCCGGCTCTCCGGCACCTCTCGGTGCCCAAGAGCCCGGCGTCTTCCCTGAGAAGCAGCCCGACTTTAACAATTTCGACGTCATCCACCGCAACACCCTTCCGCCTCGCAGCTACTTCTTCCTGTATGGCAACGAAAAGGACGCTCTGTCACATGACACCTCCAGGGCCAAGTGTCAGCTCTTGTCTGGTAAGAAATGGAAGTTCAGCTTTTCCAAGAATCCCTTCCAGGGAGAGACCAACTTCTACAAAGAGTCCTATGATGTCTCCGGCTGGGACGAGGTCCATGTGCCCGGCATGTGGAACCTGCAGGGCTACGGGAAGGGCCCTCACTACACCAATATGGACTACCCCTGGAACCCCAACCCGCCCCATGTGCCACTCGACGACAACGAATGCGGTCGTTATGTGACGCACTTTGATGTCGACAAGGGCCTGAAGGGTCATCAGATGCGGCTGAGGTTCGAGGGCTGCGAGACTGGTCTCACCGTGTATGTGAATGGCCATGATGTTGGCTACTCCCAGGGTTCGCGGAACCCCAGCGAGTTTGACGTCTCCCGCCACATCAAATTCGGTGAGACAAACACGCTGGCCGTCGAAGTCTACCAGAGAACCAACGGTATCTACTTGGAAGATCAGGTAAGCTCCGAAATCAACTCTTTCCGTGCCGGCGCTCCCGGACTGACATCAAAATCACGACGATTTAGGACCACTGGTGGTTGGCTGGTATTTTCCGTGACGTCTATCTACACGCCTGGCCAAAACCTGCCCATATCCAAGACTTCTTTGTCCACGCTTTGCTTGATGCAACTTATAGAGAAGGTCTACTCAGGGTAGACGTTCAACTCAGCGACAAAGCCAAGGTCAATCTGAAGCTCCTCGACGCAGAAGGGAAAGAAATACTCGAGTCCTCCAAGACAGGCTCGTCGACCGTCACCTTCGAACTCGACGTCGAGAGACCACACAAGTGGTCAGCCGAAGAGCCGTATCTGTACAACCTTGTCTTGTCCGTCCAAGATCATCACATAGCCCAAAGGATCGGCTTCAGGAGGACGGAACTCATCGACGGCGTCTACAGCATCAATGGGAAGCCCATCAAGTTCCGGGGTGTCAACCGCCACGAACATCACCCAGACCACGGCCGGGCCGTGCCTTATGATTTCATGCGTCGAGACCTTGTCTTGATGAAACAGCACAATGTGAATGCTATACGCACCTCGCACTACATCAACGATCCTAGGATGTACGACGTTGCCGACGAGCTCGGCCTTTGGATCCTGGACGAGGCCGATCTCGAGTGCCATGGCTTCGGCACCTGCGGCGGCGACGCGTCGGCATACGCATCCGACAATCCGGACTGGGAGGAGGCATATGTGGACCGGGCACGTCAGATGGTCCAACGGGACAAGAACCACGCCTCCGTCATCATCTGGTCGTTGGGCAACGAGTCCTTCTATGGCCGCAACCACAAAGCCATGTATGACTACATCAAGTCCGTGGACAAGACACGTCTCGTGCACTACGAGGGCGATTGGCAGGCCAAGTCTGCAGACATCTTCAGCTGCATGTACAGACCCCAGAACGACATGATCTCTTGGGGAGAGGACACAAACTGGTCCAAGCCGCTCGTCATGTGCGAGTACATCCACGCCATGGGGAACGGCCCGGGAGGAGCGAGCGAGTATGTCGAGGCGTTTTACAAGTATCCTCGTCTGATGGGCGGGTTTGTTTGGGAGTGGGCAAACCATGGCCTCCGTACCAAGAACTCGGAGGGCGAGGAGTACATGGGCTACGGTGGTGACTTTGGGGACGAGCCCAATGACTACAACTTTGTCATGGACGGCTTGATCTTTTCCAACCACACGCCAACGCCTGGTCTCAAGAACTATGCCAAAATCATCGAGCCTGTTCAAAGCCTACGGCTTCATGAGTCCAAGGTCACCATAATCAACCGATATGACATTGTTAGTCTTGACCACTTGAAGTGTGTCTGGTCGATCATCGGCGAGGGTCAGCTGATCAAGGGTGGCGAGCTTGAGATTCCAAAAGGTAAGAGGAGTATTTTAGTACTGCAACATGTTTTCTCGCACTGGACTCATCCGATTGCACTTCCATCTAGGCATCAAACCTCACACCGAAGGGACCCTTTACGTGGGTGACCTGCCCCCGCCGCCACCCGTTGGGGAGTCTTACCTGCACCTCGAGTTCTCGTTGCGTCATGACACCAACTGGGCCAAGGCGGGCCACGTCGTGGCGTTTGGCGAGTTCCGCCTCGCACCACCTCGGAGCCTTGCTAGCCACATCTTCACCCTGGCGGCCGCTCCCGAGCCCTGCCCAACCCTCCAGCAGACGACGGTCAACGGCGTCCCGAAGCTCGTGATCGGGAACCTCTACTGGGGTACCGTCTGGGAGTTCGACCAGACCCTGGGCCTCCTGACGTCCTGGAAACGGCTCTCGCTCCCGGACACCAACGTCATGACCGAGCCGCTCACCTTCTCGCTGTACCGGGCGCTGACGGATAACGACCGCGGCGGCAGCGCCGGCGGCGACTGGCGGAACAGCCGGCTGCACCAGGCCAAGGCGCACCCGCTACAGGTCAGGTGGGCGCGGCGCCCCGACGGCATCCTCGAGATCACTGCGCGGCACCGCGTCGCCCCGCCCGCGCTGAACTGGGGCCTCGACACGACCACGACGTACCGCTTCGTCGGCGGCACCGTCGCCGTCAACGCCAAGGCCAAGATCGCGGGCTACCGCAAGCCCCGCTGGCTCGCCAAGTTCGGGCTCAAGCTGGGCCTAGCCGGGGTCGAGTCGGCGAGGTGGTTCGGCCGCGGGCCGGGCGAGTCGTACCGCGACAAGAAGCTCTCCCAGGCGTGGGGGGACCACGAGCTGGCGATCGACGACCTCTTTGTCGACTACGAGTTCCCGCAGGACGGCGGGAGCCGCTCCGACGTGCGCAGTGTTGAGTTTTGCCGAAAGGAGGGCGGGCGCGTCCTGCGCGCCCGCTTCGGGGACCTCGAGGGGGCCGGGTTCCAGGCGCTCAGGTACTCGACCGAGGATCTGGACGAGTGCACGCACCCGTACGAGCTGCACAAGAAGAAGAGGGAGGATACGGTCGTGAGCTTGGATTGGGTCCATGTGAGCAGGCACTGCCTTTTTGCTTTTTTTTCCGCCCTTCCCCTGTGTGAGATAAGCACAAAAACCAGCCCAAAATGCTAACAAGGATACTCTTACCCATAGCACGGACTCGGTACAGGAAGCTGTGGACCATCCACTCAGGCCCAGTACGAGCTTCTCGCTGATCAGGACTTTGACTTTCACATTTTGCTGGACTAAAATTGTCTTTATTTGGGCCAATGCTTGCTTTCTAAGAAACAAAACAAAGGGGGGGCGGTACACTTTGCAGGCTTTGCTGTAGTTCTTCTTTCACCCCCGTAGCTCTGTGTACGTTGGAACATCTCTACCCAAACGTTTTGTGACCCCGACAAGCCCCCAAGTTGGACCTGTTTTACTGTATCACCTCTATCCGCAGATCATCTGCTCACATTATTGGACCTAATGCGAATCCTGGGGGGAGAGAGACAAGTGCGCTTTGTTTGATCGCTAACCCGGGGCAGTCTCAGTTTGGATTTGGACGCCCGCCGCCGATTCGAGGTCCAAATGCATATGCCTCATATTGCCCTGCAGTGCACAAAAGACTCACTCGCCCGTGAACAAACCACTCCTTTTTTTGCAAAGAACCTAATGCCAAAAAAAACCCGTGAGCAGCCCAGATCAGCAGTGCAAACATGTCATCACGTCACAACAGCCTAACCAAAAGTTCGTTTCGTCCATCCCTTCACGTAATACGCGTATGGCACACAGAGGGGGGGGGGAGGGCGG
>JASAOQ010007127.1:174-16417 GCA_031306065.1 Pseudopyricularia cyperi | reverse complement strand
CCCCACCACTTCCTGAGCCGCCGCGGCCGCCTCTAAAGCCTCCTTGCTCTGCAGGGGGGCCCTGAGCCTTCCTCTCTAGCCGCTCTTCATTCGTTGCGTCCCATAGGTTCTTGACGCCCAGCAACTCGGAGAACGCAGAGGTTTGGGGGTTCGTATACTCGTCCGGCTGCTCGGGCACACTCTCAGGATGACCAGGAATATGAGGGGGCGCAGTAATGACAAAGTTCTCCGGGACAGCCAGCTTGCCTTTTTGCACAATGTTGTCATTGACCCAGGTGCGCTCGGCGTCGATAAGCGGCCGGTAGTGTTCCTCGCCAAGATCCGGGGGCACAGCAGCATCAGGATCTCCGACGGACAAGTCTGAAGCAAAGAGACGAGTGATAGCCAGCCATTCAGGATCGTATTCTAGCTTGTATTGTGGCTGATCGCCGCTGGCTGAGTCGCTCGTTAGGCCCGTTGAGGAAGGATTCAGAGGATGAATTTCACAGAGCTGTAGAAAGTCCCGACCAGGGAGGCATTTGTCAAGAGCAAGAAACCGGACCTCTTTGTTGGTGATCCCTTCAGGGACAGGTTGACCGGGCGTATTCTTCGGCCTGGAATCAGTTGAAGCTTGCCGAACCGGGGGAGCAAAGGATGCCGGCAGTTGACTCCGAATGTCCTGGCTGATGTAAGGGCTTGCTGATGTGATGGCGGCTGCCTGTTCGTTTTCGGCCTGCTTGGTGACTTGCTCGTCCGGAACCTTTGTCGTCTCATCATCGGCTTCATCAAGATCCAAATCTATAGCATCTGGGTTGAAGTTTGGTTGATTACCAGTGCTTCCACTACCGTCGCCCGGTCCCGCCGCCTTGTCGCTCCGAGTGGGAGCATTTTCGCCAGCACCTGCATCATCATCGTCATCCATATCCAAATCAATCTCATCGGGATTCTCAAGTGTGGGGACTGCAGAAGCAGCCGCCACATGACTCTCTTCAGCGCCGACTCCAGAGCCACTCTGCCGGGCAGCACCTTCACCTGCAACGGGCGGCTCATCTGTATACACTTTGAGGGCAGCAAATTTGCAGTGCATGTGCGATGCAAACCAGTACGCCGGGCGAAGTCGATCCATGACGTAGGTCGCGGCGGGATTTCCCAGCGTGCCCGCCACAGACTCGTCCCTGAAGAACGGCTTCTTCCTGAACAGAGCACCCTCGTCACCATGCCTCTCGACGGCACGCGGCCAGTCGTGGCTGAGGCCGACGTCAACTTGGGTGCGGAGCTGCAGCAGCTTGCGCACGTCCAGCTCCCTCACGTGGTAGAAGCTCTTGACGTTCGAGGCGCTGAAGGGCAAGCGCTCGTGGTGGGGCTTGCGGTAGTCGTAGCCGGCCCAGATGCCGCCCAGCGCGGCGATGCGCAGCGGGCCGACCCGGACCACGTTGGCGGGGCCGAGGTAGTAGATGTTGGGAGCGACCCAGCCGCCATAGAAGAGCTCCCAGGAGTGTGACGCGGCCTCGTGGTTGCCGCCGGCGAAGATGGTCAGGTAGGGCGCGGTGCGGGTGCCGGCGTAGTACTCGTGGAAGTCGCCCAGCTGGCGGTACTTTGGCGGGCACGACATGACGGACAGGTCTGCGGCGTTGCGGACGGCCTGGAAGTCGCCGCCGATGATGAGGACATCGACCGTGTCCCAGCCACGCTCCCTGCACGAGTTTGCGACGGCGGCATAGATTGCATTGAGCAGGCCATGGCCCTGTGATATATTGAATTAGCATAGCGTGGGCACTCTTGATTCCGGACAAGATATCTCCATGGGAAGTACTTACACAACCGTGGACGGCCACGCGCGCGCCTCCAGGGCCGGTGAACGTTTGGGTTTGGGTGTCATCCATTTTTTTGGCAGCTCGCGCGCGCTATGGATTATCTTGGTGCCCTACGTGTGCTATGATGTGCAGCAAGCACGATTAGAGGCGACCAAAACGACTGGGCATCAGACTGTTAATGTAGCAAGCTCTCTGTCGCAAACTATATGGCTAGCCGCAACCAATGTCGCGATTTGGAATCTTCAATGATTCTTTGGTAGGTTGGTTGGTGAGAGAAGTTTGTGAAAACAGTGAAGATGGATCCGAGGCAGGCACTGTACGAGGTGGAGTCAGATAGCGCGTGAGCAGGAAAGCGCAGAACACTACACAATACGGCATCGAGGACAATGAAGCTGCATGCATGTGTTTTCTTTGTTTTATTTGTATTTTTCTTATATGGGACGATTTCTTATCAGAGTGGCTGAAGAAAAGGCAGCTTCAGTTCTCTGCTTCCAGACTTCAACAAGTACAGCAATTAGACGGGGTGTTTGTGTGCCCCTTGCACTGTGGAGATCTTTGCCGCTTCCTGCCCTGCCTCTAGGTACCTAGGTAAGGTAGGAGGTATTACCTTGTACAAGCAGCCCAGCCTGGACGTGAAAGACAAATGCCACTCTCCTATTTCGTCAGTTATTACTTGAAAAGTCCAAAGTTCCCCTAAAGATATCATATCACCAAATCTCAAACTCCAAAGCTGCCTTGTCCCGCAGCAACGGTTCCAAACACTCGCCATCCATAAACCCAGGGACGATGCAGCTGGAGATGTAGTAATACCCAGCCAACTGCCGCGCACGAGATCGGAGCACGACCGGCCTAGAACACCCAGAAGCACGCACACGACGTCGCCTCTCCGCGCGGGCGGCGTCAACATGAGGAACCGAGAGTCTGAAAGGTCGAGGCCCGACGCTTCCAGTTTTGCCCGTCCAAAGCCATCGCAGAACTCGTCCCACATCTGCGTTTCTGCCGGGCCCGTAAACACGTCAACCCTCTCGCCATTAGCGTCGTCGTCTGCCGCCCTCACGTCCATTACGAGGGCTAGCACGTAGCCATGGACCCTGAGGACATGCCTACCCGTCGGCGCCTTGTCGATGCTGTAAACCGGCTCGGTGTCCAAGGCAGCCCTGGTACCGGCTCCCCTGTCCTCCTCCCAGCAGTGGTCAAAGATGGTGCCATGAAAGTACCCCATCGCGCCATACGACACGCACGAGCAGTCTCTACCGGACGTTATCAAGCAAGGAAGCCACGTCTCGAGGTCGCTTTCGGGCGTGTGTGTGGACCGGAACAAGATGTCGAGTGTCCTCGAGCTGGCCACGACAACCTTGAAGCTGGCGATGAAAACGTCCACCACCGACGTCTCCGAGGAGTAGTCGGGCAGCAACATTTCTGGTTTGATGTCCTCGGCAATCGAAAGCAGCGAGTAAACAATGTCCTTGGGCTCGGTACACAACGATGTGAAAAATGCAAAACAGAGGTGCTCAAGCTTCAGAAACGGCTCTGCATGTGCCCCCTGGCCCGAGATCAATCCCACGTATTCCTGACCCTTCCGGAGCGCGGATGTCCGGTAAACAGCCGCCATGGCGCTTTCAGAAATTGGTGTCAAGGACGATAGTCGCTTTGCGGCCGAGGTCAAAAGCGACAAAACTTGGCAGAAGTTCCACCAGTCGATCTCCCGCTGGCCACATATGATCTCGAGAAAGTTCTCACGCGACAATATCACCTCTTGGATGATCCACCGGCGCTGGAACCAGCTCCTCTCAAGGAGCTTTTACAGAGCAGCCAAGTGAGCAGCCCATAACGGAGTAGCGACCATTTCCAAGAACCTGTCAGAATCGAAGACACGGTGCCCCACGCAGCATCCCTCGTCTATCAAATAGTTGCTGAATTCCTCCATCAGATCTGCAGCGAGATCACTATCGTCGGCGGTCTCTCCAAGCCATATAGTCGTTGTGGCAGCGCCTTGGTATATCCGGTCCATGAGCAGCACCTGCTTGCTTTTCTCCTTGTCGTCCTTTTGGTTGATGCAGATGGCATCGGCCCAAACGACCCAGTGGGAGTCTTTTCGTCGGAGATGGCGTAGGGCAGTGTCGAGTGCGGAAAATATTTGCAGTTTTCGCCGAAAGGGAAAACGCTTTTCTAATTCTCCACGTAACGTCTTTTCTTGCGATGGGATGTCTTCCGGTGGCTGGTCTAATGCCAAGTCTTGCATGCCGTTTACAAGACCATTTGAGTTTGGAAAATCCATTGGTTTTTCGGCATCCTCTTCACTTGCTACATGATCGTTCCGCACAAGAGACTCCTTCAGCGTCTTCGTTTGCGTTTCCGAGACGATTTTCACCAGCTCGTCCAAATCGGACTCCTGCGGATGTGCAAGCCTTCCACACTGGATGCAGCAGTTATCAGGATCGTACTTTAGTCGGATCTCGATCTCGGCCGTTGAGGTGGAAGTGCCCCAAGCATATGATAACGCGTTGTACCTGTATCCAGGGTCTTCCGGGTACAGACAAACGAAGTCAATTCCAAGACGCAGAGGGGAGCCCGGAGGGTCTGGAAATATGAACAAGACCCTTGTGTGCTCCAAAGGATGAGTGAGTGGTTGATACACAAAGTCCTCGAGACTATGCAACGAGTCTGGACCATGCTGTTCATGTGGTTCAACGTCAAGAGCCCGCATTTTTGGAGCAGTCACGTGTAGGCCTTGAGTCGATTGTAGCAAGTTGAAAACATGACAACAAGAAAAACGCAGTCCTCATGATTGTTTGTGTCCCAAGTTTAACGATATCGCGGGGTTTCAAGTGGAGGGGTGGTAAGGCTGGCGGCTATTGCAATAGGCCAGGCAAGCGAGCGGTAAAATCTCGCGAAGTAGCCATGTTATACTGCCTTGGAATCATAATCGGCTGCCATCCCGGTGGCTTCTTGGTCACACGCATATATTCGTGACTCTAAATTCTGGAAAATCCCGGACTGCGGTTCAGCCCGCGATAATTTCCAGGATGGCTGCCGGCAAGGCCGTATGTGAGCGCTAAAATCGAGCTCAGACCAGCTGGGCTGCTTGCGCCTCAGCTTTCTCCCGAGTTGCTCTTTTAAAGCCCTGTCACTGCCACCGAAATCACCGTGTCTTGTGTGAGTTAGCATAACCAGATAAGAGTAGAGAATCCATATATCGTCCACTCTTTCAAGCTTTGTGCGCAGACTTTTGAAAGCGGTGTCATCTTACCCCCAAGGCACTTCACCTCCTCTGTTGACAACCATGGTAGGCCTTTACCTAAGTTATCGCTGGCTACGGTGGACAAAGCCAACCGAGCCACCAGCGCCCCTGCCGGACGGTGTCGAGCGACACTTTGTCAAGACACCGTGCGGTGATCTGGAAGTCCTGTACGCCAAGCCAGCGGCTTCTTCCTCCTCAGCAACCACGTCTTCCACAAGGCCCAAAAAGGCCCTGTTCTTCGTCCACGGCGGCATGGGCAGCGCCTGGGTGTGGCTCGAGTACATGCGGCTCCTGTCGTCCGCGGGTGTCCCCTGCTACGCCGTGTCTATGCGCGGCCACGGCCACAGCTGGCACCCGGGCTACCTGCGCATGGTCTTCTTCACCCCGCGCAGCGCGCTGGCCTGGGACGTGGCCGAAGCCGTCCGCTGGGCCCGGGAGCGCGAGGCGGCGGGCGCCGCCGAGATGGTACTGGTCGGGCACAGCAGCGGCGGCGGGCTGTTGCAGGGGATGCTTTCGGACGGCCTCGTCCGCGCCAGCGGGTTGGTCCTCGTGGCCGCAGTGCCGGGCTTTGGATCGTAAGTTTCCCCCACCACCTGACATCTTTTTGTTTTTCGGCATATCGCCGTGCTTCGGCTGAACAAAGTTTTCCTGTTCTTCTCCAGCATGGGCGTCTACAGGAATTGGTGGTGGCAGGATCCCCTCTTCACCTTCCGGATGGTGCTGCAGGGGTGGCATCCCAACTCGCCGCTCTCGCACCCAGCCCTGATCAAGAACATCTTTTTCAGCGATCATATCTCGGACAAGTACGTGCTCGAGTTCCAGAGGCACTCCAACGCGTACGAGAGCTACTTATGGCCCTTCAGCATGATGAGACGCTTCGTCGACCCGGACCGCCTGCTGGGACAGCTGGTCGGCGGTAGCGGCGGTGGATGGGACGGCAGCCAGCGGGTACTGGTCCTGGCCGGCGGCGCCGACAAGATCATGACGGTTCCGATCATGCGGGAGTTGGCGTCAGTGTACCGTCGAGCGGTCGAGCGAATGGCTGGGGGGAAGAAGCTGGATGAGTTAGTGGACGAGCATGTCGAGCCGCTGGCGGGTGGAGGTGGCGTGGACGACGCCGGCCAAGGGGTAAGGTTTTGTTTGGTTCCCGGGGCCGGGCATCATCTTCAGAACGATGTCCAGTGGGAGGTTGGCGCGAGGAAGCTTCTCGACTTTTGGAAGCAGCTTTGATATGTTCAGGTTGGTTAGCGGTTTTCTGTTTTTGATGTTGAACCTTTGGACCGTCGTGCTCGAGATCCCCTTTTTGCTTATACCCGAAATCTTCACTCTTTGTCATTTAATCAAGACAACAATGTGGTCATTCATCATCCATTCATCTGATCTTGAAGGCGAGAACAATCGCAGATTTGGAGACAGTGAGGGTACTTCAGGGTAGGTTGGCCCGCAGATTTGGGTCCTGGTGGTTTTTACAAGCGGGGATGTTTGCTGGAGAACCCGGTACAGGGTAGGAAAGTGAGCCCATCTCGGCAGCACATCCCCGCCAGAAATTCGGCGGCAAGTCGCGACAATACATCACCAAACACAACGCGACGACTTTTCTTTTCTCCCCTTCCCTCGTCGATGCATCACAACACGCACGCATCGCACCTAAAAAAAAGTCGCCCAACATGAATGTATGAAAACCACAGTCTTTCCCTTCCCCGGCAGCCGGACCGCCAGAAATCAAAGCCAACGACTAACCCACGACACCTACGCACACAGTTCATGCCCGTCAACCCGCGGCCGATGCTGCAAGACCTGTAAGCCCAGCTCCCGAAACGCAGCTAAAAGAAAATACCAACACCCCCCCAAACGACATAGCGCTTTTAGAGCGGCAGCGGAAGCAGCAGCGGTAGCAGCAGCTAACTTGTCCCGCGCACACAAAACAGCGTCAACAAGGACGTCTACGTGCGCCTCAAGTGGGGCGAGACCGAGTACAAGGGCAGGCTCGTCAGCATCGACAGCTACATGAACATCCAGCTCAGCAACGCCCAGGAGTACATCGACCAGAAGCTCGAGGGCGACCTCGGCCAGATCCTTATCAGGTGCAACAACGTGCTGTGGGTCAGGAGCGCCGCGGTCGACGAGAACGGCGACGTCAAGATGGACTGATATGCGGGGGCCTTGTCTTTTTTTTTTTCGGGAAGGTTAGACCGAAGAGTGAGAGAAAGAGAGAGCGGTCCAAAGCACAAGCGATGGTTTTTTCTGGATTCTAGGGAATCTGCTTCCCTTCCTCTCCTCCGGGGCCGTGTATTAGGGGTGGATCAGGCATGCACGACGGCTACACGTCCGGACTTTGCTTGGTAGGGAGGACGGTCTGGTCAGGACAGGTATGTCAGGTCAACGGCGGCTTGGCGCAATGCTGGCGGGAAAAGCACGCAAGTATACGCACAGCGATGCGGGAAGGGCGTTCTGGAAGGACGACCAAGTATCAAAAAATGATGGACGGCACGACTTGCAGTGCGCCCGCCAAACAAAACTCATGACACCCAAGATACCAAATAAAAGCTCACGCCGACAGACGCAAGACTTCAGCTTTGTCCCGGGAAAAAAAGATACCAACTTTTTCTCAAACAGGAACCAATCCTTTAAGTAGCCTCTTGGACTCCGATGCTGATGCTCAAATGCTAAATACGTGGCAACCCTCACATCAGACAGGCTATCTTTCGACTGCTGTGCAACTCGGACGCTCCGATCTTTACCCTTTGCGACGAGCTAACCCAGAGATACGCCTCGACCATCCACTCGTACCAGACCCGGGTGTCATCCGTCTGCCTCCACATGCTCACCTCCAGTTCTGCATCTTCGGGGAAGTATAGTGGTGTCTGCCAAACGTGTTAGTCCCGGGCACAATGCATCAACCGACAGCTGGTCAATTTGCTTACCTTGAGAGGAAAGTATATCGGAAACCAAGAAATCATATCCTTGCTCTTCCGATCAATCTGCTCCGGCAGAATGCTGATCTCGACCAGCTCGTTTCGCTTCTCTTCAACTTGTGATGCGTACAATGTAGACTCGAAATACCCAGCCAGGCCGTGCATCACACCTCTCCGGCCGCAGACAAACGTCAAGTGGCAGTGCCTCGTGTTGTGCTCGTTCAGACCCGACGAAAGGTTCATGGCGCCGCCGCCGCCACGGATCGGCCTTCTATGAGGACCGTGTTCGGCCGCCCACTTCTCGACAAAAGGCAGGCAAACGGGATGCACAAACTCCCAGGCCTGCTGAAATCGCGGCCGGCCGGGAACGCCACGGCTGGAGAGGAAGTCAATGGCAAAGAGGCGCACGACCCAGGGCGTATCATACGCGTTCGGGTCGCTGGCAAATCGGCCCGAGATGTCCGCGTGAAGTCTGGGGTGCGCAATCGGGCTGAGATGCGCCGTGTACGAGTGCGGGATCGAGATGCCGTGCGGCTTGGCCAGGTGTCGCTGAATGCCGTCGAGGCACTCGGGAGACAGCTCGTTGTCGCCGAACGATCCCAGCAACTCGGTGACGAGCATGTCGACGGAGCCGGCTGGGCTTTCGACAGTCACCTTTTGCCCCGCGGGGACGATGCCATCCCACTCACGCATGTCCGTCTTGACCACACGCACCTTTCCGCCCCATTCCCTCTCGTTCTGCCTCAGCAGGTAGACGTATGCGTTCTGGTTTTTCTCCAGTGCCCACAGCTGCACGGGAAAGCCCGCGGCGGCACTCGCTCGGAGCACGCGGGTGACCAGGGGACCACGTCCCGCGCCTGCAACGGTCACGACGAGTTCCGGCTGTTGAGTCTCCTCGTTGAATCCAGACGTGGGCTTCTTCAGAAGTTTCCACTCGGCCATTGCTTCGGTGATGGCCTTCTCGTACTGGTCATATTTCACGGGGTCACCTTCGAACATCTCGTATGTGGATGATTCGAGGTTATCCGACAGCGGCTGGAGCGGGGATTGAAGCCAATCCTGGAAGCTGATGAGAGCTGGTGACTCCAAGTTTCCATAAGGCGGTTGCAGGCGTTCCAAGTGCTTAAGATATGCGACTTCGGGATTGCTGCTTATACCTTTTTGGCCATTCGACGCCTCTTCCAAAGTCGGGAACTCTGCCGGCGCTTTCTCTGCCATTTCAAGCTCATCAGCAGAAGGGCCCAAGTCGTAGACTATTAGCCACGGGTAGGCCTTCAACCTCAAGTACATGTTGATCATTTCTTGGTGGTTTTTGCTGAGGGACGGGTGGCCGGCTCGGTTCTTCTCAAAGGTGCTGGGCCCGAAAGTCAGGTAATGCAGCGGCTCCGAAAACCACCTTGTCTGCAACTCCTTCTCCGGAAGACGCTTAGGGATCCTGAGCGCTACAGGAAGATTTCTGTCAGACAACTCATCCATCGTTTTGTGGTGAAAGTGTCTTGTCACTTACCAACGAACAACCTGACGCTGTACTCGCACACAGACCTGATGGTGTGCCAGGTGTCCCAAGCACCAAACAGGTCAATATCCTTGCCAGTGGTGGTCTTGCTTGACGACCCTACAATTTCTGACAGGAGGCTCTCTGTCTCGTCGAGGTTTGGCTCACGATACATGGGAACGTGAATGATAAAATTCAGTCTGGTGGCGATCAGGAACGCCTCCTGGATAGCGCGGGCGAATTGGGCAACACCCCTGGCGTCATCGTCTCTCCGAGGCCCTGGGATGACGATGCTGCGGACGCCGCAGAAGTTGGCATATGCCACCTCGAGGTTGAGGGCCTGGCGAGACAGGTTTGCGACCAGAGGGTCATCGGAGCACAGGTCTATCCATGGGCTCGAGTAGGCGATGACGGACGAGACAAAGGTGGATGGGAAGAGCGATGTGTCATCGTCAGTCAAAGTGGAAACGATGGGACCAGAAAGCGACGGGTTGGCCTTCTCGGCGTCAGTGAGGCCAAACTCATGGATCTCTTTCACATGAGAGTGGTATAGGTCCACGACCCGCTGGCGAAAATGACGGTTTGTGATGGGTGCCGTGACAAAGTTGAACTTATTCGAAACGGGGTGCTTTTGTCAGTACCTATTTTTACTTTCTCGTGCAGATGCAGCATTCAGACGACGTACTTACACCGGCAGCCAGGACATTGGAGTGCTGGTTGTACGTCAGGGCATCGGATCTTTTGGAATCGTGGTTGCCAATAACAAATCCAGGCCGAGTCTGCTCGAACGTCTCGTATTCTGTAGCACTTGTGTCGGGGGAACCCATTGTAGCAGAGAATGAAGATGTTGATGTGAATTGCTGCTATCAGCGGCTCTCTTGTTGGACAAACAGCCGGCTGGCTGGCAGGTCTCTTTACATTAATCAGCTTGGTCTAGTGAGGACAGTTGAGGTCAAAGTCAGGTAGGCCAAGGCAGGCATGCAGGCAGTGTCGTTCAGTTGGGTTAGGTCAGATATGATAGGAGCGCAGAAGGTCCCAGACTCTTTTCGATCAAGATATCAATAAACAAAAGAAGCAGAACTCGTTATGGAAGGTGGGGAGCAAAGCAGCAGACGGAGCTGAAGGAAGCTCCTGGAGCTCATTCAAGCAGGGTTTTCTTCGGTTTTCAGGGCAGGAACCCTTTTTTCCCTTTACCCCGCGATTGTGCGCGCGTCAACAAGGATTGACGCAGACGCGGCGATTAAAATCGACTGAGACTCATTAGCTAGTATGGATTGAATGCAGCGTCAAGCGGCTCATAAGAGTCAGTCCGCTGATACGAGTACAGGTAGATATGGCATGTAAGTAGGTAGGTAGGTACAGAAACGTTGCTGGCGGCAGAGTAGTTAGGCTTGCTACGCGGTGTCAGGGAGAGGGAAGTCCGTTTTTATAGATGAACCACACACATACTTTACCACTTCAGTCCACTTGTAGCTGAAGCTTTCGTCTACAAGAGATACCCTGCACAAGTTTTTAAGTGTTTGAGTCGACGGGAAGCGCCAGAAGCATCCGGCGGTTTATATTCAGCTATAATAATACAATAATACTACTGTTTCTGCTCTGCTTGCCATGGATTGCAACCGTTGATCGCCCCCAATGTTGGTGACCCACCTATCCCCGCATCACTCCCTATCGCCCTATCTACCACGCATCTGATTGGTCGCCTTGCTCCGGGCGGTCAAAGTTTTTTTTGCATTTTGCCGTTTGTCGGCGCCAGGCGACGACGACGAGGCAACGGCTTGCTGGCCTTGACATCAGCTGAGCTCGCCCGCCCGCGCTCTCTCATTAAATCACAACCATAACCCTCTTGACCTAGGCTGTGCCCGATCTGCAACCTCGAACAATGGCAGATTACAGCGGCACAAACAAGCGGCCGAGTGCAGACGAATCTGACTCCCCGCAGAACAAGCGCTTCAAGGGATCCGAAGCCAAGCCAGGCTACAACCCGTACCTCGCTCACATGGACGGGGAGGACGGTGATAATGGCTACGGCCAAAAGAGCTCGCTCGCATCGCTCGCCAAGGGTCTAACCCGACACGAGACCACCGCAAAGCAAGCTGAGAAGCTTGAAGATGCCGACGTCAATGCTTTCACCGGTGGTTCGCACAGCCAGCAGTACTTCAAGATCCTCAAGACGCGACGCAATCTGCCCGTTCAGCAGCACCGGCAAGAGTTCCTCGACGTCTACCACAAGACCCAGATCATGGTCTTTGTTGGTGAAACGGGATCCGGAAAGACCACACAGATCCCTCAGTACGTCCTCTACGACGAGCTGCCACACCTGACCAAGAAGATGGTGGCATGTACCCAGCCGAGGCGAGTGGCCGCCATGTCAGTCGCTCAACGTGTCGCAGACGAACTTGATGTCGAGCTGGGACAAGAGGTTGGATACAGCATTCGTTTTGAGAACAAGACTACCCCTAGCACAATTCTCAAGTACATGACCGATGGTCAACTCCTCCGAGAAACGATCCACGATCCCGACATGTCGCGATACGGCTGCATCATCATCGACGAAGCGCACGAAAGGACGTTGGCCACCGACATCCTTATGGCTCTCCTGAAACAGCTGTCTCTTCGCCGCAACGACCTCAAGATCATCATCATGTCCGCCACCCTGGATGCCGCCAAATTCCAGCGCTATTTTTTCGACGCTCCCATTCTGGCTGTGCCTGGTCGAACACACCCTGTCGAGATCTTTTACACGGCCGAGGCGGAGCGCGACTACATAGAAGCATCCGTCAGGACAGTTTTGCAGATTCACGCCACAGAGGCCGAGGGAGACATTCTTCTTTTCCTTACTGGTGAGGAGGAAATCGAAGATGTCTGCCGCAAGGTGCGCCTCGAGGTTGACGAGCTGATCCGGGATGCCGACTGTGGCCCTATGGAGGTCTACCCACTGTACGGCACGCTGCCACCTCAGCAGCAGCAAAAGATTTTCAACCCAGCACCACCGCCACTACGGAAGGGCGGCAGACCTGGACGCAAATGCATTGTTGCCACCAATATTGCCGAGACCAGTCTGACCATTGATGGAATCGTTTACGTTGTCGATCCTGGCTTCAGCAAGCAAAAGATCTACAACGCGCGCATTCGAGTCGAGTCTTTGCTGGTCACACCTATCTCGAGAGCCTCTGCACAACAACGAGCTGGTCGTGCAGGTCGTACGCGCCCTGGAAAATGCTTCAGGCTGTACACTGAAGCCGCCTTCAAAAAAGAGCTCATCGAGCAGACACATCCGGAGATTCTTCGGTCAAATCTGAGCAACACCATCCTTGAGCTCAAGAAGCTTGGCGTCGACGATCTTGTGCACTTTGACTTTATGGACCCTCCTGCTCCCGAAACAATGATGAGGGCGCTCGAGGAGCTTAATTACTTGGCTTGCCTCAACGATGATGGCGATCTGACTGATCTAGGCCATAGGGCCTCCGAGTATCCCCTGGACCCGGCGCTTGCCGTCATGCTAGTCTCGTCCCCTGAGTTTTACTGTTCAAACGAGATGCTCTCGGTCACATCTCTCTTGTCGGTGCCTCAGATCTTCATGAGGCCGGCCAACAACCGCAAGCGTGCCGATGAGATGAAGGAGCACTTCAAGCACGAGGAGGGGGATCACTTGACACTTCTCAACGCCTACCATGCTTTCAAGAGCGAGATGACCAAGGGAACAGACATGAAGAAGTGGTGCCACGAGCACTTCCTGTCATACAGGCACTTGAGCAGCGCGGATAATGTTCGCGCGCAGCTCAAAGGCATTATGGAGCGTCAAGATCTCGAGCTTGTCAGCGCACCATTCCACGACAAGAACTACTACACCAACATCCGCCGTTGCCTCGTTGCAGGCTTCTTCATGCAGGTTGCTCTGAAAGAGACGAGTGGCAAGGTCTACCACACCATCAAGGACAACCAAAATGTGATGCTGCATCCGAGCTCGGTGCTGACAACTGATTACGAATGGGTGCTCTACCACGAGTTCGTTCTTACGTCAAAGCAATACATTCGCACCGTTACCGGCATCCGGCCCGAGTGGCTGCTCGACATCGCGCCAAACTACTATGATCTGGACAATTTCGAGGATGACCGGGCCAAGAGGGCGTTGAAAGCGATAGACGACAAGATCAAGCGGCGACAGGCCTCTAAAGCAGCCCAGGGTACATCGTCGACCTTTAGACGGTAGCGATGCATCAAGCCCGCAGCCCGTGATTGAATGTCGCGGGATGAACTGGGTCAAGAGAAACAGTACCTGGTTACGAGGAGAGCTACGCGATACGCTACGAAAGGCCAAGGCGCCTCTCGACCGAGCTTGGGAAACGCGGCAAGACGGCATGTCTTGATTATGTTGCGTCTGCGATAGAGGCTAGAGTCACATTCGCAACTGTTTGGCGACCTTTGCCTGTTTTATCTTTTGCTTGCCCTTTTTTTCCTGGTCTTGTTAGATTTATCCCTACACCACTATTTTGTGTACGGTGTCTTGCGGATTATTCCGATTCTCCAGGATTGTCAAGCCTTTAGACCTGTGTGCTGCTTAGATTAGGTGGTGACGTCTATTACTGAAATACCGTCTCCCCCCTTCCCGTTGCCCGATACCCATCCGAGCCTTCCATCTCATGAGTCCCCCTTTCTTTTGGTCCCCTAAACTTCAACCAGGGTGTTGATGCCGGTTCCCAATCACATCACATTTATCTGATTGGTGATGGAGAGGGCTGTTATAGATAGCCTTCACTATAATACCCGCTGGGACCATCGGATTCCCGGGCTCCGTGGACCTTGACCCGCAAAATTTGGCCCAGCTAGCCCAGTCTAGTCTGGGAAGCTGATATGTTGACATATTCCTTCCCGCGCGCCAGGGGGGTGGGGTGTGAGATGTGGTTCAGCCAGCCGCGAGACTTGGCCAAATCTGCGACGGAGTTAACAGAGAGAGGGAGAGAGTCTGATCATGCGAACACTGAATGCAACACTGTGAAGTTCAAGATGCGTGTCGATTTTTTCCTTCTCCTCTTGGGGCGTCGTGGTTGACAATACATCAGCCTTGGTCTTGGGTGCCCTCGATCCTTCGGTGCTTTTGAACACAGGTTGACCAAGGACCAGCCGCATGTGCAGAACCAGGTAGTCGTTTGCGTCGTTTACCACCAGTGAAGTTGACAACCAGGGGGGCGGAAAGATGTGAGATATGATGTATCTCGTAGAGAAGCTACGCGCAGGGTTACATGACAGCAGCGGTGACAGACACGTGTGCACTCGCCTGATCCTCTTTCAAATCTCCGCAACTTGATCTCCGGCAGGCAAAAAAGAAAAGAGGAGGAGAAAGAAGAATGAGCGGGTGAGAGAAGGAGCTTCATTCATCTTGCTTGTTAGAAAGGGCGCTATGCAAGCGGGCAGGCCCAGGCCCGGCCAAAGATATATTGTTGCTGTTTCCATTGGCCTTCTGGGTCCCTGTGCAGAAAAAGGAAAAAGAAAAAAAAAAAAAGACAAGAAAACCCCCACGTAGTGCCTGAGAGGAAATCAAAATGGGGGCTGGGTGATCCGGCCTGCCAGCCGTTGCCGGATACACCACAACGAGCGAACGAAAAAGCCGGCCGGCCGGTTTCCCGGCAAACATCAAGACGAGGTACGTTTCTCGATATAGAAGGTGATGGCGGCTTCGTCGATCACTTCCTGATGATGGAAATTCCCCGCTGGTGCATGTCCCTTGGCTTTCTTGTTTCTTTTCTTTTCTTTTTTTTTCTTTCTTTTTTTTGTTTTTGCCGGCCGCCGTGTACATCATATGCCCCTCAACGTCGAGTGGTCGACGGGCAAAGACTTTCTTTGGCCTGTGCATTTCCTCGGGGGTTACATCCGCCGCCCGAAGCGCGCGACTGCTGAGGGGGCGTTAGACCGTACAGCTTTCAAACGTTTTTATGGTACATGGTATATTAATTATTATGCCGTTGCTTTAGTCCGTGATTGGGGATAACCAGACCAATGGGACCCGGACCCCAACCGGCGAGTGGAAAAGCCAACCGCTTCGGCGTTTGAACGGTACCGACACTTCCCGCAGCTTTTTACCGCACTGTTTGGTAAGCTAGCCACACGCTAACGTCGTATACCATGGTGATGATCGCGTTTCTTGGGTTGTGGTTTCTGGCGCAGGCATACATACATACATTGACTCTCAGTAGGTAAGCAGGTAGGTATGCAAGCCGTACACTGCCGATCACCTTGGAAAAACCGGGTGATGGGGAGTTCGAGAAGGGGATGGGACAGAAGAGAAAAGGAGGACAAAAAAAAAAAAAGAAAAGAAAAACAAGGAAAATACCACCCGTTTCCTGTTTGTAGGACGCTGCAGCAACACACGGATGCCCTGTGCTTCCAATGCCTTTTTGGGATTATTCTTGACCCGGGACAGTTACCGGGTTACAAAAAACCATAACCACCACGCCTTTCGCCAGCCCCCCCACCAAATATCGGATGTCATCAACCTTGAAACAAGGCCCGAAGCGCAATCGTTCTTTCGTTATTACCCGGACCCAAAAACTGGGTAAGGTAGGTTTGGACCCCCGCTCAGAGGGGGTGAAAGGGGGGGGAAGGGTGATCTGTAAAGCTGGTAGAAAAGCAAGAACATCATCATCCTATCACAGTAACAACTTGCTGGCGGCGATCCGGGCAGGCCAGGCTGTCTCTCGCTCTCTCTCACTCTCTCACACTCCCCTGAACTTTTTTCCTTTCTGCCAAAACTGTCCTGGGGGCGGAATGGTGGATAACTGATGATCTAGGCCGCAAGGAG
>JASAOQ010007112.1:0-26336 GCA_031306065.1 Pseudopyricularia cyperi | reverse complement strand
AGGCAAAGGTGCGTTTCCCGCGATCGAGGGAAAAAAGCAAACTTGCCTACCTTTGGACGCACCTGTCCTTTTGGGCCGGCCCGTGCGTTAGGCCCGGGGGGGGGCACGTGACCTTTGGTCCGGCCAGCTTTTGTGGCTGAATTTTCGTAGCTTGTACTCCCAGTAAACTGCACTGTAAAATGCTCCACCTTGTGGTTATTTAGCGATTCGTTGTGGTTATATAACTACGGCCAAAAAAAAAAACAGGCACAGCCCCTCAAGTAGGCTTTTGCGGTTCACACCGAATTTCATACTAATTTTGTCTACAGTTCAAAAGGGCGTATAATTACTGTATAGCCGACTCCGAACCACATCGTTACCTTTTGTCTCCGATACCCCGAATCCCTTGCATTCCTTCATATTAAACCGTAGGAACATGTCGGGGTGGGGGACCTTTTCCGCATTGTACGCCGCAGGTCAACAATGGTTGCTACCCCCAGCACCTTCACGGAGACAAGGGATTAGAGACTAACATCAGTGGTGCAATTGTACTAAAAGAGGATCCTCGAATGAGCCGAGCAAATATCTTGGTATTGCATAGGGTTTAGAAAGGGGAAAAAAACTCTTCAACTTGATTGCATCTCTATACTGAATCTGTTTCGTCCCTTCCTGTTGTTTCAGTGCCCACAAGATGCATAAGTTCTTCCCGCGCAGCGGCTTCTTCGACTTCGAGACGGTCCGCATCCTAGGCACGACGTGCTACGGCGGTGCCGACGTGGCGGAGGTGCTCGAGGCCGTGGGCGAGATTAAGTCGGATGACCCATCGTCCTGGGAGGAGTGCTGGCGCAAGCAGTCGTGGCAGGCCGAGGCGCTCGCCGACGAGGCCCGGGACAGGGGTGACCGCGAGGCCGCGCTGAGGGGCTACCTACGCGCCTCCAACTACGCCCGCGCCAGCGGCTACATGTACGTGTCGCACTTGGGCGCCGACGTGCCGGCGCAGGACCCGCGCGCGCTCCCCGTGGCCGAGAAGGTGGTGAGGCTGTTCCGCCAGGCACTGGCACTGATGGAGTGCGAGGTGCGCACGCTGTCGATACCGTACGGCGAGCATTCCCTGCCCGGCCTCCTGTACCTGCCTCCGCCGAGCAAACGCATCCCGGGGCGCGACAAGATTCCCGTCCTCGTCTTCACGGGAGGTGCCGATTCGTGTCAGGAGGAGCTGTACTACCTCTACCCGGCCGCGGGACCGGGGCTGGGGTACGCCGTGCTCACTTTTGACGGGCCGGGCCAGGGAATCATGATGAGGAAGCATGGGCTGCGGGTGCGTCCCGACTGGGAGGCCGTGACTAGCTGCGTTATCGATCACCTCGAGGCCTACAGTGCGCAGCATCCCGGGTTGGAGCTTGACATGAACGCTATAGCCGTCTCCGGCGCCTCCATGGGAGGATACTACGCGCTGCGAGCCGCAGTTGACCATAGGGTGAAAGCTTGTGTTTCCATTGTAGGATCTCTTTTCCTTTTTTTTTTGCTCCATTGCCCTACCCCCTTTCCCTTTTGCTTTTCCTCGTTCAAACAAGCTAAGAAAATATGGCCTACTATGTTTTTTTTTCGCCGCGAGTTTATTTCTTTTATCTTTAGCCTTGAACTGTTGTGCCCTGATTGTATTACTTCATTTTGGAAACGAGTTTTTCTAATTGCAAAACAAAAACCTCACAGGACCCTTTTTACGACATGTGGGACTTTGGCACCGCCCACGTGTCCCCGCTCTTCATCTCGGCCTGGACGTCGGGCATTCTCGGCTCCGGCTTCGTCGACAAACTCATGGCCGTGGTGTCACGGCTCTCGTTCCAAATGAAGTGGGAGATATCCTTGACCGGCACCTTGTTCGGCTTGTCATCCCCGTCCGAGATCCTGCTCAATATGAGAAAGTACACCCTGAGCGGCAAGGGCGACGGTAACCGCGGCAACGGCAAGAGAAACTACCCCCTTGGGGACAGCGGCAGCGACGACAGCGACAGCTTTCTGTCCAAGGTGCGGTGCCCCGTCTTCCTCTCGGGCGCCGGCAACTCGCTCTATCTGGATGTCGACAGCCACACGCGGCGGTGCTACGACGGTCTCACGGCCGTGGCCGCCAAGAACAAGGAGGTTTGGGTGCCCGAGAGTGAGGGTCAGGGCAGCCTGCAGGCTAAAATGGGCGCTCTAGCCCTGTGTAACCAGAAGACATATCAGTTCCTGGACAAGATCCTGGGTGTGCAGAGGGCGCCGCTGGATGTTTCGACTCACAGCTAGGCAGACCTAAATTAAAAACGTGTATTGGTTCAAGTTGATCGGTTAACATTTCTCGACGACCCAAATTGCACCACTTTGATAGCTTTGTTTGCTCTTCGTACCTTCTTTGCGGTATCTCGTAAACATGTTTCACCGCGAGCACCAGTAATCATGCTGCCGACTGCATAATTGACTGTCTTGGTATATTCTTGATAGCCTGCAAAAGGGCGGCATTCTACCGCCTTATTATCATGCTGCCAGCAGCGTTCAGAGATGGACAAGATGTAAACAAAAAGGCTCCTTGACCTGACAGTTTGACAAGTCCCATAGCGACTGCAAAATCTAAAGAAACAATCTGTCCATTTTCTGCCCTTACCCTCAATCTCTCCTATCACTGCAAGCTTTTGATGGCCCAAGTAGGTAGCCCTTAGTAATCTACTCGCCCAGTGGGTAAGGAAATAATTGTTGCCGTTTTTTTCTCGTTCAGTGCGATGGGTCCCCTAACTTGGACGGCATGCTGCCTTTAGGCAGTTTGTCCTCGGCCTGTTGCCGGTCGCTGCTTCAGGATGGCGGTCTGAGAAGCAGCATCGTGAACCGTGTTCGGACGAGATGCGGAATCATTGGCAGTCTTGGGGATATCGTTTACTTCTATATCGTCCGTCTTCTTCTGCTTTCCCAGTTCTAAATCCCTCTCCAGGAAAATGACCATGAACCCGACGCCGGCAAAGACGATTCCAATCTGCCAGACTCGCGACAGACTCCGCTCGTAGATGCTGATGATCACATCTCGGACATCGGGCGGGAAAGAATCCACAAAGGCGCTCGTTGCCTGCTCGTATGCGCCTCCACGTTGGAGGGCGCTTACGGCAGTCGGGTCGGACAACTCAGGCAGGAGCTGATCGAAGCGGTTGTTGAATATGGCCGCCGGGACGCTGACACCCCAGATAGTGCCCACGCTTCTCACGAACGCAAAGGTACCCGTGCTGAGAGCGTTCAGCTCGTCCGGTAAGGCGGCTTGGATTGCCATCAGGAGATTGGGTGCGGGGACGCCGATGGCGAAGGCAACGATCATCTCTAGCACGACGATGACGGCCAGAGATGTGCTCCTGTTGAGTATGGTGAGAGTACCCATGCCGACGGTCATGAGAGCAAAGGAGGCGAAATGGATGTTTCGGAAACGGCCCAGTTTCGTCGTTAGCGAGCCTCCCACCAGAGCCGAGAGAGCGTAAACGACGGAGAATGGCAGGAGCATAACGCCCGATCTCGTGGGGGAGACCAGCAGCGTTGATTGGAAATAGAGCGGGAGGAAGTAGAGGACCCAGAAAGACACGAGGGTCTGGAGGAATGTCGCCAAGTATGCGCCCGCAGACGTCCTGTTCTTGAACAGCACCATCGGCATGACGGGCTCCTTGCACCAGGACGAGGCTTCGAAAAACAGGAAGGCAACATGGCCCAGAATCCCGAGGGCGAGACTCACGATGATGCGCGGGTCGGAAAAGGGGTAACTTGTATCGCCGTACGTGAGGGCGTACAGGCAGGAGCTCACCGACGCAGCCAGCAAGAAGTTGCCGAAGAAGTCAATCCTCTTCACCTTGTCGACGAAGGTG
Source organism: Pseudopyricularia cyperi (assembly GCA_031306065.1). Taxonomy (NCBI): domain Eukaryota; kingdom Fungi; phylum Ascomycota; class Sordariomycetes; order Magnaporthales; family Pyriculariaceae; genus Pseudopyricularia; species Pseudopyricularia cyperi. Next base: position 22,485 of record JASAOQ010007112.1, on the reverse strand, counting down.
CCGGTCCCAGTATTCTTGGTGTGCAGGAAGACGAACAAAAGTATTGCACAAACGCCGGAAAAGGGTAGGTTGATGAAGAATACCCACCTCCAGGAAACCCGATCGACGAGAATGCCGCCTAGAAAGGGGCCAATAACGGACCCGAGGATGACGAAGAGGAAGATGATGCCAAAAAACTGGCCGCGCTCCCGCAAAGGTAACAGGTCGCACAAAATCAATTCGACGAGCACTAGCAACCGCCATCCGTTAGTCGCTCGGTTCGTTTCGTTTCTTCCAAAAAAACATTCTTTCACCGGAAGAAAAAAAAAAAAGTATGAGCGGCGACTCACTATTGATACCAGCGGAACCTAAACCTTGGATTGCCCGACCGCCGATGAGCATGCTAATCGATGTCGCAGCACCGCATATAGCACTGCCAACGCTAAAGATGACAACGGCGCCTATGGTGAGCCATCGTCGACCCCAAAGATCAGCCAACTGGCCGTAGATGGGCTGAAAAGCGGCACTAGAAGTAGCGAAGAAAAAAAAAAAGGTGAGCCAAGTTTCTTGTTGATGCAAGCGAAGGGGAAATTGTATAAAAGCAAGCTAAGCTAAGATGAGAGAGCAAAAGGGCGAGTCGCCCACGTACTTTGCCAGGTAATAAATATTGACAACCCAAATATAGTTTTCGGACGCCTCGAGGGCGCGGGAAATGGACGGTAGTGCAGTGGACACGACGGAGCCTTCCAAAGCGCTAAGGAAGGCCGTAAGGACAAGGCTGGAGAAAGTGAACCAAAAACCCCAATCCTTCTTTGCCTTCGCCTCGTCAGCCGCTGGGCTGCCCGTTTCGTTCGCGGAACTGGTCTTTGCTGCTGCGGCAACGGAATTACCAGTTGTCGGCAATGTATCCTTCGCTTTTTCCATGCTGGTACTTGGTAAAGGGATGGTTTTTTTTGTTTGTGTCGCTTTATTAAGTTGTTCTGCTGATGATGGTTGATTAAATGAATGAGAGAACGGATTGGTTGTTTTTTTAAGTTGGAGGAGGATGGGAAGAAAGAAGAGGAGGAGCAATAGGCAGGCGTTGGTGGTCAGTGTGGGTAGGTAGCATGGTGAGGATGCATATTACGTACTGTACCTGTACCTACCTACCTATCTCCGCTACCATCAATACCAACGCAGTACAAATGCAATATGCCATTATTTTGCTATGATGGACTGGCTTCCCACCAAGAAAAGGATGGCACAAGAAGAAACTCGCCCCCTTTTTTTGGTGCTAATTTCGCGTTGCATGTGCCATTCTTTTGTTGGTGAGGGAGACTGTGTCAGAGTGCTGGGAACTACGGGGATGTGCAAGCTGCCAAGCGAGCCGGGTAGGCGTCAGGGGCGTCGGGGGACGCTCATTGCAGAGCGGGGCATCGCATCGGGGGGCATTGCGTGGCGGATGATCCCCGCAAGGCCGAATCGGGGTACGACTAGTGTCCTTGAAAATATGCATAGGCAGCTGAAAACTTTCCATGAGGAAGCATAGCAAGTCAAGTCTTCAATCCATGTTTTTTTCATTTGGCGAGGACGTTGAAAGGTTCTCTTAACTACGAGCCTTTATATCTAGCTTTGCCGTTGGATCAATCCTCACCGAATTGTCATGATACATATAACCAGGTTTCCCCGTGCCCTCCGGGAATCGCACGTCGTACTGCGTGATCAATGCGATAAAGGCAAACTTGAGAACATAAGTGGCGAGAAACCGTCCCGGGCATGCGTGCGTACCAGCGCCCCAGTTCAGAGTCGTGTCCGAGACGTACCCGTAGTGATATGCGTTTGCATTCTTTTCGCGAAGGCGGAGGAATCGATACCCGTCGAACTTGTCCGGGTCGGGAAAGAGCTTCGGGTCATGATGGACGGCATCAGCGGGAAACTGGAAGATGGTCCCCGCCGGCAGGACGAAACCGTCGTCAAAAGTATGAGTCCTTTGGGCGTAGCGCTGGACCGTCACTGATGAGCACACCAAATATGGTCAGTCTGGGCTCACTTGGTGAATGATTGTCGACGTCCATTGTGGTTTGACGTGGATGCCACTTACTGCAACCGACCGGGTTCACCCGCGTGCTCTCCTTCATGAAACTATCCAGCTTTTTCATCTTGTTGACTTCCTGCTGAGTCCATTTGTCTCCGGCAGCCTTGAATGCAGCCAGGCCCTCGTTTACCTCTGCCAGGATCTCGTCATGGTACTCGGGATGGGCGAGCCAGTCACACAATACGGATTGTAACGTTCCGGCGGTGGTGTGACTGGATGCCAGGGTTAAAAACAGCTGCTGGTCGACAATTGCCTTCAGTGATCTGTCGACCTTTCTCTTGTTCATTGTCCAGAAAATAGTATCGTAGAATGTTGGGGATTGGCCGTTATTGTCTTGGAGAGCCTGCATTCTTTCCTCGTGCAACGGCTTAATCAGTTCCATGGCCTTTTTCCGGACCTCCCCAAGCTTTTCTGCCGAGTCCTGGAACCGGGCGAGCCACCTAAAGCTGGGCCAATACTTGGCGCGGAGGCCCTGAGTGCCTGCGACCAGGGCAAATGTCGCTTCTATCGCGATCTTGGTCCACTCGGGGTTCCGGCAGAGCGAGGGCCCCACGAGAACGTAGGACATGGTGCGCGCAATTATGTTGCAGGCTAGTTCGCCGCCGGAAATCGTGATCTGGCCGGTCGCGGGGACTGTCTCCCTGAGAAGCACCTCGGCTTCAGTCCAGAGCCCGTTTAATATATGATCTAGGCGATTTCAATTTGTTATTAATTAGCTTGCGGGGCGGTCCCAAATACGGTGCCAGGACGCCTCACTCACCCATGTTCTTATTGATATCAAGTTTGACCGCGTAGAGAACAGCATCAGTCTGACGAGGCGCATCAATGTAGCGCAGCAGAAACAATTCCTCAGAGAAAGCCTCGAAACTGTACAGCGACCTGGGGGCGCGCTTGACTTCCTCCAGGTATTTCACAGGAAGCACGACCTGATTGCCTAGCTCTGACACCGGATTACGCATCTGGAATGGGATGCCATGCTGGAGATACTTTTCGTACCCTTTTCTCACGAGGGAGCGAGTTTCTGTCCTGTATCGCTCAGGCGTGTCATCCTTGTCAAAACGGACCTCTGGAATATGCGCCAGAGCCCGCTTCCTCGCAGCCAAGGTATTTGAATAGAAGTTGGTGTAGATGATACGGGCCAAGACCGCCGTGATGACGACAACGAGACCGCCTGCTGAGTTTAACATCTCCACATACAATTAAGAAGGATCATTAATGTGTGGTTTAAGCTTCGTAGCGATATTAGGCGGAATTAAAGAGAGGCCGCTCACGGAAAGAAACCGTATGTGAAGATTATTTATACATGTAATTGACTTGTCGTACAAGGTTCGGCGCCTACCACTTCGGGTTTGATTCATGTCCTGACTACTTCGGGAGACTGACTTAGGCTGGCGTACTGTCGAGGGCGACTACTAGTTTCTCGCCCGAAACCTCTTTCCTCTGCAGCATCTCAACCCCCTCTATCATTGCTTCGAGGGTGTTGCCCAAGATTCGGATGGGGTGTCGCTTTAATAGACCCCGATCCAGCATCTTCTGCACGTCCTTGTACCACTGCACGCCAAACGCACGCATCTCGGGATCCTCGTCCCTCTCATAACCCTGACTCAGGGCGAGCCGGTGGCCCAGCAACAGGGGGCCCATGACGAAGCCCACTTTAATCGACTTGCGCTCGAGAATATACTCTGGGTACATCTCCAAGCAGCAGTAACGGCCTCCCGCGCGACCCATGGCCTTGTAGCAGAGATCTACGCTCTTGGCATCGGTGAAAGGGTCGAGGATGTAGGACAGAGTATTTTTCGTATAGGCCTTGATTTCCGCAGCGCAGTTCGGAGAGCTGTAGTCAAACACTTCTTCGGCGCCGAATCTTCGGGCAAGTGCAAAGTTTCTGGGAGAACAAGTAGCTATGGGTACGTGTCCAATCCTTTCGTGCACACCAGGATGTTAGTGAAGATGCGTCCCGCTACTTCTATGTCGGAGTTAAGGGGGTCACCCACAGTCGCAGAAGCTGGATGGCCATCGTCCCAACCGAGGAGCTACCGCCATGCACGAGCACTGTTCGCGGCTTCGTCGCCGGCTCGTCTAGGCTCCCCGGCAGCTGCAATGTCCTGAACAGCGCCATGCCCAGCGTTCCCAGACCTGTCACGCCCATTCCTACGGCCTCTTCGAACGACAAGCCGGCTGGGATTTTGAGCGTGAACTCGGAATCGGACGGCATGTATTCGGTGAAGGAGCCCGACTCAGGCCGAAGAGGGTCCGAGCCGTGAACTGCCCCGCAGACCCGGTTACCGAGTCCGAATTTGGTGACCTCCAACCCGACCCCGACGACCACCCCTGCAAAGTCGCACCCGTCGACCGCCCCGGGACAGGGGAACTTTTGGTGCATCTTGTAATCGCATGGATTGATGGCCACGGCCTTGACCTGCACCAGCAACTCGTTGGGTCGTAGTGCGGGCAGCGGCAGATTGCGCTCGATGCGGAGGCAGTGATCATCGCCCGTGACAACGGCGGAACGAGATGTTGGCAAAGGAACAGAGTCTGACGCTCGCATGCTGACAGAGTTGCGTTCTGATGAGCGCCGCAGGACAGGTTTGGCCAACGCAGGCTTCTGGCGGCAGTCCCCCGCTCTCTTCTTCACGACCAATTTATACATGTGTGGAGCCGCCATGCTTGCTTTCGCGACTCCGAATGACATCGGACATGCTGTGTGGCTTGAATACGGAGCCGAGGCAGCGGGCATATATGTCAACCAGTACTTTGTCACGACAACAACTTTGTTAGCATTCTTCCTCTAGTTTAGATCTAGCGCTGAACTCGTCCCCCTACCTTTCTTTTTTATTACCATTGCCACGATGTTGCCCATTCTCATATATCTCTTCGGCGTGTTTGCCACCGTAACTGCGACCAGCCATGATTGGCCAGAGCCTTGGCCGTCTTACTGGCGCGAGCCGGGCATAGATATCCTTCCTGGCCAGCAGGTGCCCCTTGCAGTCGAGGGCGCTGGCGCCGAACCAGGCTGCCGGATAAGCAACATCAGCTCGTACGAGATGGCGAAAGACAGGACGATTGTGCATTTCCCCTTGAATGCTGTGGGCAGCCTGGAAGAGCCAAAGCTCCAGCCGCTCAACTCGTCCGGCGGGGAGCAATGGGAATTCGATGGAGTCTCCGAAGACGGGATGCAGTCCTTCATCTTCGGATTTTACCGAGACCCCAACTACGCCATCCTGGGGACTGGCAACCTGCGCTTATCTATCGAGTTTGGATTCGCGGACCGCACACGCTTCTCTGAGGTGTATTACGCACAGCGATCTGTCGTCGAGACGTGCTCTCTCGGAACCCGCGGTCTGTGGATAGACAAGGAGGCCGGATGGAAGTTCTCTTTCCTTGTCGACGCAACTATGCAGGAAGCCATCATAACACTGGATTCGGACACTGTCAAAGGCAGAGTGATCATCAAGTCCAGGTCGAAGCCCCTTGCGGCAGATGGGTCCACCTGGCCGGCTGAGAACGCATCCACAGTAACCATTCCATACTATTACTGGTCGCAACCTATTCCAGCCGGGACGGTAGAAACGAACGTAGAGATCAAGGGTAAACTCGTCCAGTGGAAAGGTATGGGGGGCCACGAGCGGTTGTGGTCTTCCTTTAGGTGAGTTTCTGGTGATATTTCACAAAATCCCGTGTGCCAATTCAGTATCATCTGACGCTTCTAATGATTAGTTGGTTTACCTGCATGAGAAGACTGCAAGCGGTACGGGCTATGCTGGGCCCTTACGTGCTCAGCTACTTCTCATTTACTTCCAACCTCGTCCCGGATCTCACTCACCAATCCGTCGTCTTGTTCCACGACGGAGCTCCCGTTTTCCGAAGCACGCTCGGGACGCCCTCCGACACAGAGGACTACGCAACCGTCACCAAGACGTACGGCGGGGCTGTCACGGGTACCCTTAAGGACAAGGTCACCGGTTTCCAGTTGGAGCTCGTCTCACCGTCCAAGATGCGCCACTACACCTTCTTCGCCGAGCACCTCAACGTTGGGTTTGAGTACATCCTCGGCGAGGGCGTCGGCGGCAGCGGCTTCTCCGCCCAATCGAGGGGTGGACATGTTGGACTGGACCAGTACGAAGGGGTCGCGCTTACCGAGGCCTTGACTTTCCCCAAGAATTCCCCCCTGTTCCGGAGTAACTATGTGTAGATTAGGCTCAATCTACGACGTTAGTGCTAAGTTTCTTCACCCATGTTAGGTATCTCTAATATTGGCGGGTTATGCACCAAACCAAATCCAGCGTCAGGCCACGCACTTCGAGGAGGAATGGCGAAGTGCCTTTCATGATTTATTTCACGTGATGTACGGTGCGGTGGCAAATTTAGCAAAAGGACCTGAAAATGAAAAGGGGAAGGGAACTTTTCGCGGCTACCGCATTACATCGGATTTCCTGTTATTAGAGGACCGAAACACTCTCGTGATGAAGCATTCAAATGGAATAGAATGGATGGGAGACGAAAAGCACCGCATTTCATTATGATCAATGTTTGTTGCAATACAAGTTAAAATTCGAACGAACAAAATCTTGTCCATGTGATCCCAATATCTTGTCATGATGGTGACTTGAAATTTTAGTTAAGTGCTTTACGAGGCAATTTGGGAATTAATTAGCATCTAAGCACATCGGGGAGTATAACTATACAACTACTGGTTTAATGGCGCGACGTTCTTTGGTATTTCTCGTCCTTGGGGTGCAGTCTTACAAGGCATAACAACCCCTTCACCCTTCATAATCGGAAGCAACGGTCGACAGTAATCAACAGCCATCGATTTAACGCAACGAATACGAGCACATCTCGTTCTTACTCCAGCCTGATTGTTTACCCATCTCCAAGGATTTTGACGCATGTCAAAGTATAAACCAACCGAGTCTGAGTGGATTTGCCAATGATGCCTGTCCGACCAAAGCACAGCATATCCCTGTCTAAAAGTCGGGGCCGCTTAAGCGGGGCGCCACTCCACTCCGGCGCCGAGCGAGGCTCCGCGCCGATCGGAACACTTTGGCGACAGGAAAGTATCTCTGATCTGTCCCTCGAGCTCCCCGCCAGTCGAAAGATGGCATCGCCAATATGATTAGCCATTGAAATTGTTTAGTCGGAGAAGAGGGGTGGAGAATTAGATACTACTATACATATATTTGGGTGACAGATTGTACTACCATAGTATATACTATGTACGTAGTATTAGCGGTGCCATTCTTTGACCGGCGGGGGGAGTCATGGTTTTATTTTGCAACCAATCCGGATTACTATGTACAAACACTCCGAAAGGCTCCATACATGCAAGGACTGGGGCCCGACAATGCCTGTTCAACTCGGGGTTACGTCAACGGCTTGCTCGCAAGGATGCAACGTTTGTTTTGTTTATGTTGCTCCACATACTAGGCGAATCATGTCTTTGGGAGTATAATCATGCAGGTGAAGTAGGCTTGCCTGAAATCTTGTTCGCTCGTGGGCATAGGCTACATCCACATTTTGAGCCAGGCCAAAGACATCGTTTCTGTTCTTGCGGGTCGGTGTAAACCTAAAAGCTCGGTGAGCTGATAAATTCTGTCAGGTCATGATAATACATTATAGAAGAGAAGAGTAAGGTCATATAGTGGCTTCACTGTATCTATCACGTCAAAGCTCCAACGTCGTTCCGTTATGAAGAGCACTTACCCTGCGCCCTGTCAGAGCCTTACTCTTTCCCTTCCCTACGATATCTTGTTCTCTGCTTTGACTACGAATCTGTGTCCGAAACTATTCCCAAAATTGGGTTTGGTGGGCCTTCGGACTTCGGGTCAGCCGCTTTCAGATCCGCTAAATGCTATGGTGATGAGTTAACTTTCTTGCACATGGAGAACTTGCATGAAATAGCGCTAGAGTTGATATTGGAAAATTCTTACAATTAATTCGCAGGGCTGGTATATGGATTGCCAGCACACTCTTGCTAAAGCCAAAATTGTCCGCCGGGTTCCCCTATTGCCAGTACTCGTTGCATTTCAACTGCCAATTCGTTACAATATGTTTTCGAGTATCCAGACAAACATAATCGAGCCGTATCTGGTGATACGCCAGAGTTTGGCCCCTCTGAGGCTGTCTAGGTGGCAGCTTACGAAAATCATGGCCCGCACTGCGTTTGACGGACTGCCTTCTGGAACCTTCGTTCTCATGGTGGCACTTGCACTGGCACTACTCGTTGCCGTAATCCGCTTCGGGTCTCGGGAAAATACACGTTCAAAGGAGATCCCTGGCCTTCCTATAGTGAAGCGGAACCATACGCATTACCTCGACATCATCAGGGAGGGGCGAGAGCTGGTAGGTGAGCCACAACATGATGTGAAGCCTCACATTTTAGCGAGAGGACACTTTTATCTCACAAGCAAGATCTGACACAACTTACCAGTACCCCGGCCAGCCGTTCATGGCTGTGAACAAGCGCCACAGTCTTGTGGTATTTCCGCCTTCGTGCTTCAACGAGATCAAGCGTCTTCCAGCACATACCGCATCCGCGAAAAAATTCTTCAATGCTACCAACTACGGCGACTGGAGTCATGTCGGTGAAGAGTCGCCGGAGCTCATCAAATCAGTGATTGCGGATCTGACACGCTCGCTCCCTGCACGAGTGCATACCCGACAAGATGAATGTCGGGATGTGTTTGACGAGGTTGTCGGGCGCCGACGCGACTGGAAGGAGTTCCCTTTGCTGATGACCAGTTTCGAAATCATCACCCAGATCAACAGTTGCTCTTTCGTCGGCAAAAAGCTGGCCACAAATAGGAGCTGGGTCAAATCCGTGATGATGTTGCCCGTCTTCATCCACGTCGGTGTGATGCTGCTAGACGCCTGCCCTCTTATCGTCCGGCCGTTCATGGCCTATGTTACATTCCTACCCAGCATTAAAAACCGATGGGATCTCAAGCGCATGCTCACTCCGGTCCTGAAGAAGGACCTCGAGGAGTATCACGAGGCGAAGGACAAGAAGGAATTTCTTCGGCCGCGGACAGAAGGAAAGGTGCCCTTCACTGGGTTTCTCCTCTCCCATTACAAGTCGGCTCAAGCATCCCTGAAGCAGCTGATCTCGGACTACATCCACCTGAGCTTCGACTCGACCCCGAACACGGCCGCGGTGATGTTCCACGCCCTCTGCGAAATGGCCGCTCGTCCAGAGGCCGTCGAAGTGCTGCGGCAGGAGCTCGACGAGGTCATGATCGACGGAAAGCTGCCCGCAACACATCTTCAGGAGCTCAGGAAGATGGATAGTTTCCTGCGCGAGTGCTTCCGGCTACACCCTTTCGGCATCTGTGAGTAATCGGCACCGCCTTATTCATCCTCTGTCTGTCGCCCTGTGCGTGCCTCCATAAGCAAGTCGCAACAGACGCCTTTTGGTCTCTAACTTTGTTCAAATGCAGTCACGCTACAGCGCCGTGTGGAGAAGTCTGTTCAGCTCTCAATCGGTCCGGCCCTGCCCCCGGGGACGCTAATCGCAGTCGACGGGCAGGCAATTGACAGGTCCCCGGAGCTGTGGCCGAACCCGGAAAAATTCGACATGTATCGGTTTTACAACCTGCGGCAAAAGCTGGGCAACGAGAACCAGTACCACTTCGTGACGACCAGCCCGGACTCGCCAGGCTGGGGCGACGGGATTCAGGCCTGCCCAGGCCGGTTTTTCGCCGTCAACACGCTCAAGATCGCTCTAGCGCACGTCCTCCGCAACTACGATATCGAGATCAAGCCAGAGTGCCTGCCGCTAAAAAACATGCCCATGGCGAGCGGATTCTTTTCGCCCGACGACAAGGCGATCGCACGCATTCGGGCGCGAACGTGAGAATTCGTGCAAGGGCGCCATGCATGTCCTTCATGGTTGAAATAATGCAACCGGTATCAGTTGAACGGTGGGATCAGATGTGTTTTGGAAAAAAAAGTGTAAATGCAGAATGCTTTGCCGTGTCTCAATGATAAGGGAAGTCCTGAGTCACCTGAGTGGGCCTGTCACCCTCCATAATTACTTTTTTAAGAATTCCCTTCCCCGCTCCGTGCCGTCGACGGGCTCTCCTAATTACTACGGTATAATGGTCTGGAGACCTTTCTCATGCGCTCCTCTATTTCCAAAACCTCCCACCTCGTAATTGGCAACAAACCTCCTGAGCTCCTACGTAATTACTCAAGATTCGCTGATGGCTACTGTGAACCGGGATAATAACAAGTACAGACAGTGGTAACGGACGAAGGTGATAACCAATCAAATTTTACACCTTCCACCGAAAGACTTCTACGATTCAGGCGGAAAACTTCCACAAGGCTAACGGGCACAGATAGTCACCAAATTGGCCTTCTAAAATTCTTCTTTTTTTCTTGATGGGGGAAAATCTTACCACCTAATACCTTCGTCCCTTATATTAGTTGTAGTTGTCATGGTCGACTGTACTAGGCGACCCATACGTCCCTTATGTCTTATGCAAATCACGATCCCGCGTTAGTTCCCTTGTCCACCACAGTCCTCGTACCCAGCACAATATACTTGGGGGTTGTGCGTTGTGGGCCCCCTCTTCTCAAAGAGGGGTTCGCAATAATATCAATAATCGCAAAAATCTGGATAGCAAAACCGCGACCAAATCTTTTAGCACAATTGGTCAATCGCGTTCAGATCCAGATTATCACAACAATAACATATTTGAAAAGCTACTTTCCGGTATCATGACGTCGCCAAAGTCCTCCGCTTTGATCGAGGCCCGCCAGTATTTCGAATACAGGCAGGAGATCGAGTCCAGCCGCTGTCGTCGCAGTGTGGGCAACGAGCCATGGGAGTCTGTCCGGGGCTTTCTGTGTACGCCAGAGCCTTCCGTACGCAAATATATACCCGCATCTTAGGTCTCTTCAGAAGATCGGCTTGGTCCATGGATTACCACTGGGTCGTAGGCGACCTGTAACGCTAACGGAGTCGGAAAACGGCGCGTTTGTTAGCCTATGCGGCTAAACCTAATAAGCTTGAGGCGCGCTTGACAGTTAAACAGTTGGTTGCCGCCGCCAATAGCTTGAGAGTGTATCGAAGGCCGCCTAAAACGCCAATAAGCAAAAACCAGAGTAATCTCCGGTTTAAGAAAAAAAAAACATCCCGAATTGCGCATTGCTAGACAGCAGCCTGAGGAGGCGACCAGCATTATGTTTGAACAGATCGGCCTCGTTGGACGGTAATATGAACGAACGGCCAAGCGATTCGAACAGCTTGGAATCACGGCTTCAGCCTGCTGGAACGCTAGCGAATGCGGCAATCGGCATTTTCGCTAAGTGGCCACCTAGCGATTGGCTGGAATACGATCTGCCTGACGGTATCATCTTTACGCGGTCAGATAATGACTTTTTTAACGCTGAGATTATATTTACCTGGATTCGTCACGGCTTAACGGGCTTGCTGGCCATCTTAGCATTGGAAAAATTGACTATCGCATTATATTCGATGTCGAAATCGTCCTTTTGCCGCCTAATTCGACGCATTTTTTATAGCCAATGGATATATCAGTCTACATTATGGTAACGGCCTCATCTGCGCCCGAGCTTGCGGCTTCGCCAGCGCCTTCCATAAGCTTCCAAAGTATATCCAGCTAAAGGAAGATAATCTCAATAATAAGCATCAAAATCTATAGCCATGAGAACAATCTTAGCCTCCTATCTTTGGCGGGTTTACTAGTTTTCCCCCCAACCTTCCTCGCCTAACGGGGACCCTGACGCTGAATATATGACAGATCTGTAGAGTCTATTGAAATAGTCGCTTTGTATGGGAGCCTGTCGCTCAATATACCTGACATTTGGCCCTGTCGAATATTAATGTTGTAATTATCTGGATCTGAACGCGATTGAACAATTGTGCTGAGAGATTTGGTGGCGGCTTGGTTATCCGGATTTTTGCGATTATTCAGATTATTGCGAACCCCTCTTTGAGAGGACCTACAACGCACACACCCTGATCACTTTTCCTGTACCAAAACATGCCCAGCTTCAGTCGCAACGCCAGCATTTATTGGTTTGCTTGAAAACAATAAGCACTGTGTACATTAGATATTCATGCATCCTCCTGACAGGTGCGTGCATTGTGTTCTGTGTCGTCGTAGTTGCCACACCGCCGTTTAGTCGTCAGTCGTGCACCGCTCTACCCCTCCTTTTCACCCTTCCCCTCCTATATTGGCCCATTCACATCCTTCCGTTGTTAGAAGATTCAAACATCTGATATAATACCAACCCCTCTTCTACGATTTGGCTATTGCAATCCGAATGGTGAACAAAAACCCGTGTGGAAATGGAAGGTTTGGTGCATGTTAGAAAGATGGTCATGATATATCCACGTTACTACCGGAAGCAACATGCTGCGGATGGACACCGCCATGCTAAAGCATCTGGCCAGGACCACAAATGTTTGTTTAGACACCATAGAATGTAGTAACATGTTTTGGAAAGGAGATCACTCTTTCTATGCGCCACAAGAGCGCCTGCTAGGTCTGACAGGTAATTACGTGGGTCACGCATGCAAAATCTCATATAAATGACATAATCCAGCGGAGCGAGGAGTGCGTAGTGAGCGAGACACTACAAGTGTATCGACTCTATACTCAGCCTACATTTGCAGTGAAAGTTTCTCGGCTTTTGGTCGACCGGTTTTATAACTCCAAGTTGTTATCTCGAGGCTTAACTGGTCGAGAGGTGTTTTGGTTTTTATACAACGGAAGGTGGAGCTATTCGGAAGGTTGTGCTTTTAGCAGGGATGCTACCGTGGAGCCAGACGAGTCTTTATTGACTAGACTAGTCTAGACATAGACTAGATCTTGGGAGTATTCTGCATATCGTGAGAAAGAGAAGGAAGTCCGTTCACCCCAAAACGGGTGGCGGAAAAGATCTTACGGATTCGTGGGCAGGGGTGTCTGGCCACGTGATTCCGTAAAGTCGTACAAGGGTTGCTGACTAGCCAAGTACTTGGCTAGCAGTAACCACAAGGTGAGCTGTAATGATGGGGAAAGGCGGCCGAAGATGCTGGTAGTGCTCGCTATGCCACTCCCGCTCCGCTGGAGCCTCCCTGGGCCCAAGCCTTTAGGCCGCGGTAGAAAATACCTGTATATGAAGGTTTTTGTTAATGCAACATAGCACGGTCATGCACTCCAATCCAGGACAAGGGGTCACGTGGTTTAACACGTGATCTCGTTGCAGGATATGCAGGATAAAAGTGCGGGTTTTCCCTACTGGAGGTTTTACCGTACTTTTATAGAATAGATACGTTTAAATACTAGTCTGGTTTTTGTTTGTCTACTTACCAGATCTCGAGATTACCCAAACCCTATCCATAGATTTGCCTGTGATGATTCATGTCGCCTGCTTCCTAATGTGCTGCTGTGTCTGTCGCATCTATTCCTCCAGCTTGGTCCAGTCCTCCGGATAAAGATGTGCCGTAATCCAGTAGCTTCCATTCCAATCCTTTCCAGTGATGTTAAAGCAGTTTCGGACCACCCAGTTATCGCCCGCAGCTTCGCAATGCATGTAAACTGGCTTGCCTGCTAGGCTGGCGGAGGCGTCGGACCTGGTCGACGACGAGGTTGAAATCACAGCCGGGTCGAGGTTGGCAACTTCAAAAAGGTTAAACTTGGTCCAGTTGGAGAAGTTTATTAGGCGGAAGTTTGGTTCTCCGAAGAGGGGCAGCATCTTTGTGTGTCCGAGTGATCGGAAGATGCGCAGCTGGGCGCGGAGCTGCTCGTCCGTGGCCAGCTCTTGGATGCTGCGCCGTATTTTGTATGCGAGTTAGCCAAGGGGCCTTCTCAGCAAAGTCTCGGACTCCACGGAGGTCCACGTGCAGCAGCCGGTGTTCTGCACGTATACGCCTCCGCTGCCCCACGGAGCGGCTAGTCGATCTCTTATGTCGAGGGCGTTCGTGATGAGGGCGGGCTTCTCGTCAACACGTGCCTGGGCTACGAACCTCGAGCACCAGGCCTCCAATACGTCGCCCTCGCTGATGAACGCGGCTGGATCTTCCCTGTAAACAGCTCGAAGCTCCCCCATGCAGCTCTGCCTCAGCTGTGAGACAAATTGTCTGGGCAAATGCAGGGCCCTGGTCTCTACCGTGGGATGCTGCCATATCTCCCACAAAAGTCCAAAACCTACTTTGACGAAGCCCCACCCTACGATCTCACTCGGGCCGAGACGGAACGGTGCCGTTTTATCGCTGTCGGTCCCAATGCCGGCCAGAACGTCTTTGCGAGTGCCAAACAATGGCGGCACATTCTGCTCGCCGTGGAGCACTTTTCCCCAGGCCTCAATGAGATCCTTCAGACCCCTAGCACCGAATGCAACGTGTGATCAGGTAAGAGTGACAATGCATGAGTTGACGAAAGACGTGACGTGCAATGCGAGAATCGGGCGGTCGCTATAGACGTAGTCGTCCAAGTTTTCGGGTTTATCCGGAATAGGATTGAATTTGTTGAAACTCGTCGGCCCTGGCTGTAGAGAGGGACCATCACTCAGTTTAGGCAATTGACTGCCAAGCTCGTGTTCCTCAATGGTTATGTCGAAGGCCTCGCTGGTAAAACGCACAGCAGGACGTTCCTCCGAGAACTCTCTTGGCACGTGGATCTCAAGAGACCCATTGGGCTTTAAGATGTTACAATGACCAGCAATAGTTCTTCCGTGTTTTTTTGCCGTGCGAGAACAGGATAGAGGGCTGCAGATATCGTGAACCTACTCGCAACCGAAATCGACCACCCAGCTTCCTCCAACCATGTTTATCAATAAGCTCTGTCAGCCCGTCACGTAATTTGGCAGCATCAAGTACTTGATTGAAGCGGATGCTCTCGCTTAGAATGGCGTTGCGTGCTGCGGCCAGGTTGTCGATGAGAGTAAGTGGAAAGACTTCATCAGTGTCCACGGTTGGAGAAATCCTTGCCCGAAAAAGATTAATAAACCGCTCCCAAGTAGATAGAAACCCCATTTTGCGAGGTTATGACTGGTGTTCCGGGAGAGGAGCAAGGAATCGGGGGAGGGGGAGGGGAAATATTTTCTTTTTGTAATTAAATAGAAAAAGGGAAGTTCGCGCAGGTCCGGCGGGGTATCGATGTACGTGCAAGTCACCGTGTCTCAGACAGCTCTTTTTCAGTCTACAGGGTATAACTGGGCTGAGCATGTATTAGTCTAAATTCTAATGATCGGGAAGATTTGGACGATAGTACGTACAATTTGTAGAGTTGGAGCGTCCGTTTCCTTCGCGGCCTTTGCGCCGCACCGTTCTACTATGTACATAGTATAAGGGTTACAAATTCACAAAGTTCATTCCACCTCACGACCTTGTCGGTGAATGCAAGGTTCAGACTGTGGTCGTTGGCGATGCAACCTACGCATGCGTGATCCTGCGAGAAGGTAGTTTGACCCGTCCATTTCCTGCCATCCAAAGTCCAGACGACCAAGATTTGCCGAATTGGTCCCTAATGCTCCAGAACTACCGCAACCATACTACGGGTGCTGCGCCTTTTGTTTGTCCCCCTGGCACAGTATTTTTGCCACAAGAAGCTTGTTATATACCCCACTGGTACATGAAAGAAAAGGCTTCGCAACTACAACATAATTATATGGTATTTTCACCTTACATTGCATCCCTTGGCCTGCACGGTACAGGAGAGTTACTTTTACCACTACCGGAGTAGTAATACTATATACTAGGTAGTATAATGCGACGCTTTGGAAAAGGTGCCAGGACAGACCCACGAAAAAGCTTAAAATATAAACAGATTTATATACCAAACCTTTCACCCCATTAAAGCTAATCTCTTGAATTTTCTTAACTTTACTTTTTCCAAAACACCCAATACTCCCGGTCTACCAGAGGATGCAATGCAAAGGTTCAACCCGCGACGAAGTGCGTGCGACCGTTGCAGACGCCATAAACTTCGCTGCATCAGGCCCGATCCGGGCCCAAACAATGCAGGTACCCTGCTGCCGTGCAACCGGTGCGTAAAGGCCGGCACCGAGTGTGTCTCCACCGCCCATCTAAGCGGAAAGCCCCCGGGAGAGGGCCCTCATCGGGGGCACCGCGCGTCAAAGTCCTCTGGCCATCCGGCGCCGTTTCAACAACAAACACCGGCCAGTGACCGGCATCTCAGCGAATCGTCTTTGGGCATATCTTCCGCGCAGCCGGCCCCTTACCGCCAGATTCAGAGGTGGGGCAGCAGTGGCAGCCCTTATAGGCCAGAGGATAAGGAGCCGCTGCCGCCTTGGCATATTTTTGCGACTCCGAGCGGGCCAGGGTATCGCACTGCCGACAGTTTGGAGGTTGGCTCCGAGAGCAGGCTCGTAGCATTTCCCGGCAGCGAAAGAACCCCGCAGAAAACGAATGCCCCTTCCGACGCCACCACGACTTTTAACCTGGTAGATAAGGTATTCGACCTGGACGGCCGGGGCGTTTGCCCGCTTTCCAGCTCGGTGCTGCACGATAACGACGGGGCTGCTACTGCTACGGCTACCACCTCGGCGACCTCGGCACACACGCATCACATGCTGCAGTACTCGCAAGTCGAGCCGCTCACGCCTTCGAGCTACTTCAACATGACAAAGGGCAGCAACCTGGCCGGCGGTGGCACGGGCAGTCAGGGCCCAAGCGACCAGCAGATTCTACAACGGCAACACCACGGATCCGCGAGGGGCCGTTCCTCGGCTACTGCTCAAGACAACTGCCTGCAACTCCTTTCGCAGCTCAGCTCGAAATTTTTGATTGATTTTGGCAGATCCAGTGCCGGCGACTGGTCCACGATGACCAATAACAACAACAACCATTTGAGCAGTACCATTAGCAAGCTTTTCGACGGACTACAAATCTTCCTGAAAACCATAGAGCGCCTACGGCCGGCGTCGTCCCTCGAAAACTGTGCCTCTGGCTCCGAGTGTTCGTATTCCGACATGTGCGACGAGCCCGAGTTTATCGGTTCAACTGAGGACAGCCAAATGCAGATGCACCCGGGCACCATGGCGGTCGATCATGACCACGGGGGCTCCTCTACCGAAAACACCTTTCATCGTCCCAGCCGAGGCAGCTCAACGGACGACGCAGCGTTCCAGCCGCTCGACATGCCCACAACGCTAACGATACTGACCTGCTATACGTGGCTCCTTAAAGGATACGAGATGGTGCTGTCCGAGATACATGAAGTTCTGGCATCGCAGGACCGTCTACAAGGCCTGCAATCCCTGCCGACCATCATCCAAGGGACCAGGATTGGCAGTTTCAAGCTGGAGGACTACCCGGACATGCAAATCGAAATCGTGATCCACATCGGCTGGCAGCTGCTGCAGCGGATCGAAGGGGTACTAGGGATCCAAGTCGTCTCTAAACAGGGGAAAGGCGGCCTGGGTGGCTCCTCCCGAGATAATCCCTCTTCTCAAGATGGGGGCGGCGGGGGCGCTGGCTTGTCCGCCAGCGACGAGCGACGGATCCTCGACCCCAAAGCTGCAGCCGCCGTGCTGGACAGCTGGTTCACCACCGTCGGCAGCAGGGCCGACAGCAGAGGTAGCAGTGACGGCAGTGGAGCAGATGAGGACTCGGGAGATTTGAATGGAGGCAGAAGGGTGGAAATCACACGCATCATAACAAACATTAGAAAATATTTTAGAATTTGTTAAAGGGATGAAGTCGGGACACACTCAGGAGCGAAGCGGTCCAAATCCACAAACTGTCAGTACAATACTGGATACGTTGGCTTGTGCACAGAACCGACTAGGACGATTGCTTACTAACGTGGGCCACGCATACGTGACCCACGTGACGACTCCTAGGGATAAAAGGAGGCTTGTTCAGACCGTATATAAATTCTAGGTCTAGTCTGGATAGTTAGTCCTTATGCATCAATATACCAAATAACGATCGATCGTACGTGTATTTATTCGTCATTCGATGAGCCTGAGAGACTAAGGGATTGTTCAAGCCTATCGACAGTAATCATTCGTTGTTCAGGCAACACAGATTAGCAAGATAGAAAACTTTCCTACGCTTCCTAAATGCTATGGAAAGTAGTGTTTATCTACGATATAGCGACTTTCCTATGTTTCCTAAATGCGTTGGAAAAATAATTATGTGCAATATTTGAAAACCCGATAGCAAAAGCGCCAGGTATTGATACCGAACGGTTACTTCCTAATCTACTTTATGGGAAACGATTGCAGCGATCAAAATCTCTGAAAGGACATCTGAAAGCTCCAGGAATCATTTAACCAACAATGCCAAACAGCAGTACGGACCCAAACTCCCCCAACCGGGAGGATACCCTGCATACGCGATGTCTGGCCGCGTCATTACCGCCGCATACATTAGAGATCCGACTTTCCGTTGGTAAACAAAGGTCCGTTCGGCAGTGCTGTTTTCGGTGGATTTCATTAGGGGGTTTGGTGCTATGGGAGTACGTGGTCCTAGACCTTGAGGCGTAGTTTCTGCAAGTTTGGATATTTTGTTGATATAGTCGGTTTGGGAAAGATAGATGTGCCTGTTATGTCGGTCCCGAATAACTTAAATCCCAAAGAACCATTCCAGGTCGTCCCTTCCTGTAATCGGGTATTTTTATTTGAGGGAATTGATTATATTGGTGGCCGCATCGTAATAACTTCGTTTGTAAAGAACTAGCATGTCGTCGACGTATGCCAAAATACAGACGTTTCGTTGGACGAAACAACATGGCTTATGTTTCAAAGGAGTAAATTCCAAAAACTTAAACGTGGTACCGAGTTTGTTTTGCCATAACTGAAGGGACTTTCGTAAACCGTACAAAATTCGCAGCAGTTTGCAGTGTTTGTCTTTATATTAAGATCGCAAGTCTCCTTGGGGGAGCTTTATGTAGATACATCGACGGAGGAGGGCGTGAACAAAAGCGTTTGTAACGTCGTATTGCTTGATTTCAAGATTTTGCTGAGCAGCCATCGCGAGGATTATTTATAGTATACGGCCGGTAAATGTTGAGGCGTAGGTTTCTTCGTGTAGGGCTTGTTTTTGCTGGTCCCTTCAGACAACTAGTTTTGCTTTTGCCTTCAAAAATCTTCTATGCTTGTCGAATTTGTAAATATACACCCATATACAATCGAGGAGCTTATAGCCGGTTGTATCTGCACGGTTAACGAGCTCCCAAATTAGCATGCGGTTGTAACTAGCAATGTGGTCCTCTTTAGCTTGAAAAAACAGGTCTTTAAAAGGATAACTCAATATTTTTCGGCGGTGGTTTGGGGCTTTACCCAGATCGCGACGAATTAATGTGTTTTGCTGGAGCATTTTTAACAGCTTTTTATAATTGAATTCTGTCTTTTTGGTGAAAGCGTTTCCGGAAAGGATTTTCTGTTTGTCAAATTGACTAAGCGATTTGGGCCGTATTCCAGCCGCATCCTTAGGAAGTCGCACCATAGGTTTAACCGCGCTAAGCAATACGGCAAAGAAACATTTTTGCCCGGTTAGGTCCCTGGGATTACGAATAGGATTACCAGTTAACGAAAGTGTTATACCCAGTCCTAATAAAGCTTCGTAAAACGGGGTGGGAATAAGCAATAGAAATTGGTAGGAAGATGCCCCTAGGTTATGGAGGTGATCAGCTTTTTTGCCATTATTGGGTTGCATTTCCGCTTTTTGAATATAATGCGTGTTACCCTCTATGCTTTCCGCCGTCCGTGATATGATGCCTCCCATAAGGACATCATTATCACTCCCTTTTTCGATATAAGTTTCAGGATCCTTAGAAATACTTCGGATTTGATGAAAAGGTCCTGAAAAAAATGATTTTGACCGTTCGATCCTTTCGGCAATCTTTTCCAACGTCTATGTACGAAAAGGGTGGTTAATAGCGTAATTTTCTAGTTAACCTGAATAGTATTGAATTTTATCGAAAATGACATCTCGTAAGGCTATAACCTTTCCTGTCTTAGGGATCCAAATCCGGTATATGTTGGAGGATTGGTAGCCGATTAGGAAACCAATATTGGTGCGTAAATCGAATTTGGGTATTTTGTTGTGGCTAAGTTGAGCTGACGAAGTCATAACATAGCATTTGCAGCCAAAAGCTCGCAAATGTGCATGGCTCGTGGTTATATCTTGCTGCAATCCGGATCGAGCTTTGATGTATTGAAGGAATTTTGCCTTGGGATCCGGTAGGCGGCATTAACAAAGACATATTGGTGTTGGCGTTCAGTGAGTTGGGTCACGATTTCCCCGGTGGATGACCTGAGGACATCTTGGCCATTGCGTTAATCCTACCACCATTTCCGCTCGGTACGCAGAGCTCGGAGTGATACCACATTGCAGATGAATTCTGGTATATATGCCGCTCGTGGTAAAATTATTACTGTTGGGCCGTTTGGAGTGGTGGTCTCGATGCTGACTTCTCCGTATCCGGAGATGGGGACTGAGCCTTGTCCAATCTGTATTTGGTGGTCGATAGGTGCGGGCTCGAGGTTCCGGAAGCAAGCTAAATCGTTGAAAATATGTAGCGTAGCCCCGGAATCAAGTATAACTTCGTTTTTCAGTTTATCACCCCTTACCACGAATACCTTCGGATTAATAGTGATTAGTCGTTTGCCGGTTAATTATTTCTGATTAATGTTTTCGTCCTCGTTTGGATCGGAATTTTTCCCGGCCGTGGCTGGTAATGCTGTTTGAGGTTTTGTTTCGTATGATTTGCGTAGTTCATCGATCTTTCGTTTAAAGTCTGGTTCGCGGGCCATTTGAAGCTCGAATAGCTTTGCCTTCGAGCTGTTGAAATCGAAGTTTTCGTAGGTTTCATCTCTAAATACCAGGAAGCAATTCTCGGGACGGTACCTTTCTTGATGGCATATCCAGCAGTATTTTCGTTTTGTTTGCTCCGGTTGTTTTTTTTCTTTTGGTTCGGTAATAATTGTGAGGGTTCCGTACGGTGTTTTTGTCCTCGGCGCGGTTGCCCTGGGGTCGAAGACACTTCTATATCGTTTGTCGTGTTTTTCGAAAAAGAAGTTTGGGCTGGGAGGGCAACGCCTTTACTTGATCCTCGATTGGGTTTGTTGAAATACAGGGCGAGTCTGGCTCTAACGTCACGTATGAGGTGTTCGGCTTTCAGTTTTGATAAATCAGAACGTTCTTTATTAACTTGGTAATAGTTGACGCTCCATTCCGTAAAAATCGGCTGAAGTGCTTAAAGGAAATCTTTGATCCAGAAAATACCGGTTATTTCTTCGAAATCCTCGTTTTTCGCATGCCGGTATACTGATTCCCACTTTACTAGCCAAACCTCGACTTTGTGAATATCCCTCGGACTTTGGCGGAGCACTTCTTGGTATTTGTTTCGAGCCGTTGTCTCAGAAGCCTTTGTGTGCTATTCCCCGAACTCTTTCAGGCTGCTTAGCTTATGAACTAATAGTTCAAAAGGTCCGTCTCCTTCGAATCTCGGTAAGCTATGAAAAATAGCTGGATCGACCGTGGTATCGAGATATTGATCAAGTTTGGATACCGCGTTAATGAGTCGAATATACAGGTCGTTTTCGTATCGAAACAAATCTTTGGCCGCTGTGTAGTCCGCTCGAACTCTTTCCGCCCCTTTGGTTTCCAAGATTGCTCGATCGATAGATTCGCGAAAGGGAATAGATCTTGGGTCAAACAACGAAGTCCCCCGGCTTTTCCCGGTTCTCCCACGTCCGGACCTTCCAGGCGATTCGGGTTGGTCGGAACGGTGTTCGGAACGGTCGCGAGCGTTTATTCGGGCCTTTTCGGCGTCGAGGAAGTCCGATAGACGAGGATGACCTCGCGGCTTGGAAGGGAAAAGTTCGGCATTTCTGATGTATTCTTTCAAATCGTAGGTGCTGATCTTTTCGTTTAGCTGGATAGCTCAGGCGCGGTAGTCGCCGTAGGTCTTGAAAGAGGTGATCTTCTGGGTTGAAGTTATTTTTGTTGATATCGTGAGTTTTCTGGGCTTCAGTAGTACTGAGACTCTTAATCTGTTGCACTAGGTGCAAGGAATAATCATGAACTAATAAACGGTAGTAGGGATCTCGTTCCACGAAATCGTCTGATTTCTTCTCTGTTCTAAGTCTGGTGCATGGCGCTAGTAAAACGGAGCTGAGAAGAAGAACGAAAATTTTTCACACCCATCACGTACATACACCCATAAAACGGTAAAATCTCCGAAAGCATAATAAAACGGTGCCCAATGCAGCAAGTATTCGGACTAATAAAGCGACTTTTTCAGGGCAAAAAAACACGTATATCTCCGAACAGGAATTCCCGGAGGAGCAAAACCAGCAACGGGCGCCAGCAGAAACGGTCTTATAACAGACTTTACCCTAATTTTTGGCCAACTTCTTTGTTACGATCAGGTATCGGGGGCCTGTTCCTAAGGTAGGGTACAATGGGTTGAAGCAATAGAGCAGTGCAGAGGAGTCTAGGGTTT
>JASAOQ010007101.1:0-15940 GCA_031306065.1 Pseudopyricularia cyperi | reverse complement strand
AGAGCCGGCAATGCAGCCGGCCCCGGCAACTAACGTGGCCCCTTTCCAAGGAAACGGCGCCCCGCCGGGGCCGTTCCAGGATGCACCAGCCAAAGAGCCGGCAATGCAGCCGGCACCGGCAGCTGACGTGGCCCCTTTCCAAGGAAACGGCGCCCCGCCAGGACCGTTCCAGGATATACCGGTCAAAAGTCCGGCAAAGGAGCCGACATCGGGAACGTACGTCGCGCCGTTCCAAGCAAAGGGATCCCCGCCCGGACCATTCCAGGATGCACCGGCTAAAGATCCGGCAAAGGAGCCGGCATCGGAAACATACGTCGCGCCGTTCCAAGCAAAGGGATCCCCGCCCGGACCATTCCAAGTGGCGGACGCCCCAGCTACTGATCCCGACGCGGTCCATACGCCAGCACCCCCTGCGCCGGCGGCTAACACTCCGAACACGCCGACGACGCAGCCAAAGCCTGCCAGCACCGCCCAGAGAAAGGAGGATACAACGAATAAGGGTACAGCTGCAAACGATCGGAAATGAGACGCCAAAGGCACCACCAGAGGAGCCAGCGCAGGAACTGGGGCCGGGTGCAAAGGGGCAACAGGCGCAGGTACAGGCGGGAAATCCGATGTAGTTGCAGGCATGGGTACGAGTAGCTAAGCTGGAGCCAAAGGCAAGACTGGTCAAGGTATGGCGAAGGCGGTAGCAGCAGCGACAGGAGCAGCTTAGGGGTTGCTTGGCAATGCTACGTCAATGACAAGGCATGGTGAATTTCTATAACCACACCACAAACGCGAGGTGGACCAAAGCTGATCCTGCGAGCTTTTGTGAGCACAACTGATCAAGTAAAGCCCTTGGTGGCTGAGGGTACCCGCCCTTTCTTTGTCACTTGAATCCACTTCGAGTGTAGACACTTTTATTGAATCAAAGGGTTATAGCATTCCAATTGATCGTCTCTGGGGTGGGTGGTGATGTTACAAACTATTAACAACGAGGATTGCAGCCCGGCGCAACAGCTTCTGCCCAATGGGTCCACTACCAGCGCTGTCATGTCTTAGGATTAAAAGAGAGGGGGTGGGGGACTCGGCTGAAGAATCAACTGCCAGATCCTTGCGAGAAGATCCAAAGTGCTTAATGCTGACTTTCGTCTCATTGCCTCTGATGGTGTATCTGTCTCGGAGCGGTCTCGGGTTCACATGGATAGGTAGCTGGTAGCGATTGCCCTATAAAAAGGGGAGAAAGAGGAAGGGAAGGTTTTTTTTTCCCGCCTGAATATAGTCGATTACAGCCAGGACTTGGTCTTGTCACAATCAACATAGAGGCCCCAAGGGAAATCCCCCACAGACAAGACAGGTGTCGGCGAGAACAATGACGAGGATGATTGAAATCAATTTTTGGGCGGGCAGGCACCCTGGCGAGCATCGCTTTGACAGCGGATCGTTGGCACCTTAAAAGCGTTTCATGGGGCCTCTCGTCAACGGGTCGTCTCAGGATTGGCACCACAACAACACAACAGCGACCACACGATTGTGGTGCCCCGTGGGCAGGCAGGGATACCACTACGGGGTGGTAAATTCGCATTTGCGGTTTCCCATGTGCGATTTCAATTATGACTGCGGCTCATGATACCGGCAGAATCAAGGACCGCGCGACTCAGATGGTAGCCGGACCGCGTCTGGATCGCGCCCGTTATTTTCCGAAACTGGGGCGATGCTGCGATCATGTTCGGCAGAGCATAAACTCTTCGTCCCGGCTACTACCAAATTCTGCTACAAAGTGGAAATGTGGGCTTCGGTAGAGATAGAACAAGCGTTCCGAAGATTTAGGATTAACTGATGATGAAACTATGACATTAGACTGGACTAGGTTAAACTAGGTACGTAAACAATACCCAGGTATCCCTATTGGTAGATGAGTAAATATACAACTAAACGGCAATGGTATAGCCAGCGATAGGTTCCGCAAAAAAAGGTACCCATCAGGCATTTCTATGCCTAGGTATATTTTGCAGCTCTTTGCGCATCTTGACAAACCAGTAACCAATAAAACTTTGTCAAGCCCTAGAGGTTGTGATTTGGTGTCCATATTTGGGGTGGAAAAAAGATAAAGAAATAAAAGTCACGAAACAAATAGTGCACACTACTCCTCTAGACACGTGATACATAACGCAAATGTCTCCTAGGCCCCGAGCTGTCGCCATCTGTCGGCATAGTCTGTCTCGACGGCCTGAAGTACTTGTCTAGACATTATTACACCGTGATTTAAAAGCGGCGGGAGCTGAGAATTAGTCAGGAGACTAGAGTTCCAAGCGCCCAAATTCCTTGCATTGTACTGAAGTGAAGTGAAAGGCTAATCCCCCGTAATGCGATGCGTGCGCGGCCTGAGGAAATGCGGGGTTGCGCTAAACTAGTCGGGGGGAACCCAGGTACGGGCGGCGGGGGGAACTGTTGGTTAGCCACCTCATCTACTATTGTTGCCTTGTAAAGGAAAGATCTTTTGACTTAACTTGGTGGATTCTGTCAAATCTAACTGCAATTATCTGCTAACAAAAGCCCAGCCTCACGTTTCCCCGTCGTCCACGGCCGTCCCCATCCAGCGGCCCGGACAAGACGATCAGAGGCACATCTCGTGTCCACTGAGCGGGAGAAGACCCCGCCCCCAGATTTTGAGCGGATCTTTAGTGGGTCGGAACCCTGAAAAGCCCGGGGAAACTGGGGAAATAGCACCGGGGAGTGGGGCCTAATGCAGAGGGAAGGGAGTTCGCAAGTTCGAATGCCGATCGATGGTCAGCTTGTGTGCCAACAGGGACGTAAACTACCTTAGGTACCTTGGGCAGTAAGGGAAGAGTGGCTGTGGATGGCAAATATCATGAGCAGCCAGACTCTAGAGAGACTGATTTGATCAAAGGACATGCGACATACACGCAACACAATCATATACACAGCAAATGTACATCAAAAAGGAAACAAACGTCCGAGTCGTATCATGGATGATTTTCCCATTCCAATCTTGCTTACCCCGCTTCCGGCCTGCATGGCGTGGCTTGGCGTGGCATTGGATGGGATGGATGGTAATATTATGGGCAGGAGAGAAAAGGTCCCGTCACTGCCAGCCAGGTTCCTTGTCTTTTCAGCATCTATTTACTCTTTCCGTGGGCAGCTGGCGCATGATCACAGTGAGCCCGCTCTTGGAATCTTATATCTTCGCATTTTTAATTCCTGTCTAGCCATATATCTTGCAACACCACTATCCCGCGCGGATGTTGATAGTGATGTCTTCTCGTAGTGCCAGCCTGTGATTATCATTTATAGCATCAACTACAAATCCCCCCAACGCATTGCGAATCCCCTATTTGGCAGTGACACCAAAGCCTTGCGACCCAGATGCGCAACTCCCCCGCGTTCAGCTGGCTGGCGGTCGCTGGTCTACTCGTGTGCCGCCGTCTCAAAAGTAGCTTTCAGTATACATTGTGCAAGCCAGGTACAACTGTCTCCCCCTCATGTCACTTGACCAGCTGCCACCGTAAGCGCACAGCCCGTGCTTCTCAGGAGTCTCCCTCCCATAAAAGGGAATACCTTTCCCTTTGGTCACGCTTCTTGCTTCAAACTTTTTGCACCTTCCATCTCCTCAATCCAAATCCTGCGTCTTTCATCGTCCGACATCAAACCACACCAAAGAAAAACAGCTACAACGGGTAAGTCTACGTCTTTCCATCCATCCAACCACAGAGATATCCTTCCCTCGACCTTCCTTTCTCCATCAGTCACCCCTGACGGCAGCATCGACCGAACATGGTTGTCGTCTCCCCTCTTTATCGGCCGTCGGCGGCATTGTGAGCATTCCGAAATGCCCCTATGTGCTTGCATATCCCTGACATTCCAACACATCGAAAACATCCCCGTTCTCCATCGACCCATCGCCCTGCCTCAATAAAAGTTACCCCCATCTACCCCTAGACCCATTGACTAACTCCGCGTACGACCAAGAGATATTACGCTCCCTCTCCTCTTCACAACCACAAAAAGCACATCAAAAATGCCCGTCCGCATCCCAACAGCCCGTGCCTCCGAGGCGCTCTGCTTCGGCGCCGCTGGAGTCTCTGTCTTCGCCCCGCTCTACATGATTCTCCCCGGTGCCGAGGAACGTCTGGCCTCGCAGACCGTTCGCTGGGCCCCGCGCTGGGAACGCAACATTGGATTCTTCACCCCGGCCGCCGAGCGTGGCATCCAGCGAGTCAAGCCCCCCGTCGAGCGAGCCGTTAAGCGCATGGATAGCCGCCTGCCGCTCGAGAAGATGGCCAAGAATGTCGGCGGCAGGATCGAGAGAGGTTTTGGCAGGTTCACCCCAAAGGCCAAGGAGTGAAGGGTGACCACATACTGGATTGCATTGTGGTGATCGGCTTGGTCGTCAAGAGGGGGGGAACACATGTGCGAGGACGTCCAGACCCTGAGATGGTGACGCCTAGCGCTGCAGCATTGCCCACTCCCACATCTGAATATTATCAACATCGAGATAGCAAAACTACTCCACTCAAACTAAACTCCATTTGCTTGTTGTTCAAACACAACTGCGTTGTGTCGTATCCCTTCCACGAGTGTATCACTTCAAGTCAGACTATCGTCAGTCGAGGAGCAAAATGTTCCTTTGAGACGGTCCACGTTTGTACATGCTGTTTATGTATCAAGAGTGACGATGAAGTATGTATTGTAGGGCGGCAAATTCCAAGTCAATTCAAAGCAACCAAGAGCTGAGAGTCTAGAGCTGGCCGAGGGCGTGATGTCCATGGTCGCAAACAAGTACAACTACGACACGACACGACACCCCTGTCCGCAAGCAGCCCAAAGAGACCCCGGGCGTCGTTGAACTTCTCACTGATGACAGAATTAGTTTTGTGCCCGGCTCCCAGCATGCAACCCTTACCGTTGACTACCAGCCCCCGAGGTGCGACAATCCGAGTCAGCAGCCGCTTCTCCTGGTTAACAGGCACCTTGTCACCCACCGAAATGTCGACTGGCTTCGCCCCGCACTAGCCACTCACGCCTTGACTCGACTTGAGGCCTGGCGGTAGACGCTGCCGAGTGCACGAGACAGCATCCTTGAAATCACTTGCTTGATATCCGGTTTGGCAAGTGCCACCACGACGGCAAGGTTGAGACCCAGGCTAAACAATGGATGGGGGCCGTCTTGAGAAAAGCCGGTCCGTTTTGCACTTTGGCTTGTAAAGACGCCTAGGCACTGTACGTGGTAGCTACCGTTTGGGACGAGGAAAGGTTAATAGACTGTGGCACCGTCGAAGCGAGACTCGAAAGTCATCGGGGATGGAGTCAGCGCACTTTTGACTGCTTCTTCAACGTCATGTCTGCTGCACATTGGTGTACCGATCCTCCTCCTCCTCTTTTGCTCCGTCCTGTCAGCCTTGTCTTGATCTCGCTGCTCAAGCCCCCTTTCTATTGATTGCGGAGGCGGTCGACATTGGCCTGCGCCCTTCGGTAGCGAATTGCAGCGTCCTTAAAGTCCTGGGCTGCCTTTACGCGTTGTCTGCTTGTAGGTCTCGAGGGCCTAGCAGATGTAGGCGAAGTTCTTCCGTTTGAGTGCTTGGCCCCAATCGTCGAGACACCCGAGTGGACTTTCTGCACTGCCCCGCACGGCATGGACGAACAATTGATCATCTCAGGCCACCGCCTGCCCTCGTACAGCTTTTGCAGCCGAGCTATCGCGTCTTGTAGCTCTGGTCTGGACCTGGAGCCACGTTTTCTCTTGTTTGTCTTTGTGGGTACGTCGGTTCGGAGGAAAATTAATGGTGTATCCGAGTCTAGGGTGGCTGACGTCCTAATTGGTATCTGATGGAATTGGAGTGGGACAAATCAGCTACGTGCCACTGCAGTGCTGTCGGTCGAGCCATCCCCGTAATGCTTCCTGAACCGGTGCCCATCCCTGCAGATTGTGTTTGGATTTTAGCAAGGCCCTCATGCATGCCGGCGGCGCCGTGCCAATGTGGTTGAACTCGGAGTCGGAGGTGGAGCTCTGTGAGGTGCATTGACTGTGTAGAGCAACAGGCTATAAAAATTCAACCAGTAACATTACTCGCAAGCACTGATGGTGTAATGGTAACATCGAAGCTTCCCACGACAGTGGATTGATCTTGGATCAGTATTCTGCTTTGGCCCCGGATTCGATTTCCGGTCAGTGCAACCTTTTTGCCAATCTAGTAAAATTACTTCAAGCGTCATTCATTTTTCTGTTTTTGTCTTCTGCACCCTCTTTCTTTCTTTCTTGCACGCAGTGCAGGCAGGCAGATAGATATAATTAATAACTTACCTATGTGTCTGTCATACGCAGGCTGCTGACCTGGCATTCCAGACCAAACAAAACCTTTGATTTTCTTTTATTTTGTTCCTCTTTAACAAAAAAAAAAAAAAGAGAGAGAGAACATATCGTAGTGGCAATCAAACCTTTGATCGATTAGCATCGAGATTTCACTGTCTTGCTGCAGGATAGAAAGTCTACCGCTGATTATTTTTCTGACTAGCGTCCTGAAACACCCTCCTACTCTCCCGTACACAGGCATCCTCGGCGACGGCAAGGCTTTCCTTTACCCCCTCTTTCTTTGACAGCTCCAAATCGCACCAATATCTCCTTGCAGCTAATAGCAGTGAAATGGCCAGAAGCATACTGTTGAGGCCAAAAGCGCGACGATATCTTGGCTTATCGTCTTCTTGAAAAAGCTGCGCCCCGTAAATGGTGGCGTTGTTTGCGCTCATAATGATCCTAATGCGTGTCAGTGAAATATGGCAATCGGACTTGCAAGTCGCATCGGGAGAAGACTTACATGACCATGGCAAGAGACCGCTCTTCTGGGTCTCGGCACCTCAAGGACAGCTACGCAACGTTGAAGGCGTGAGGCAGGTTCGCAAAAGTCTGCGTCTACACGACGCCAAAGTACCGCACATCCCTGGCGTTGAGCTCTGCAAATCCTCGGTTTGAGAAACAACCCGTCATATGCATGAAGATGCCCAGCATGACTGTCTCTCTACGTTTGTTACCGTCAAAGCAAGTCAGTGTTGGACCGGAAGAAGTTTCCTCACGATGGGGAAGCTCATAATCGGTCTGAAACCCAGCTCAACCCATAAGATATTGGCACTTGAGAAAAGAGGGCGACCGATGCAAGAGCATTGCTGATCAGATGGGATACCCAAAGCTGTTGACGATGCTAGGACCGTAGGTGTCGAAGCCGCGGAAGGGCCCAACCTTGAAAAACGTAAAGTGAATACATGGACGAAAATTAATTAGTTGAATAACTGCAGCCTCATTTTCGCAAAACGACTTCCACTCGCTGCCTGTAGCATTAGGATCACCGCCCTTCTACGCCGCGATTGAGAGGTTTAGCGTCTTGCTAGATGCAGAAACACCAATATGTTTTGCCTTGGACGACTTGCACGGATCATTAAGCTGCACTCTTGTTCGAAGGATATGCAAATCCCTGTCACTAAAAAGCTGCGTTTGGACAGAAACCGACTTCTGAGATTCTGGAAAGAATCGGGCAGAAAGAAGCACATGACGATGCTCGACAAAATAGTGAACCCGCCCGGAATCACACAGAGCCAGAACCAGCTGGGGCTGTCCCGCCACGCCCTTCATGTGCAGGACTCCGTAAGCGGTCAGCTTTGTTGACGCTTGGCCGAGCTGGTGACCTTAAAAGAAGACCAGGACTCTTTTGGCCGTCTCTTGACGTGTGTACCAGGTAGACAGAGTCCAGAGGCCACCTGAGATATATCAAGACTCAGTGATGTCAGTAAAAGTCGCGTGGCCAGGTAGCTCCCGTAGCTCGTCTGCCATGCTTGGAATGTGCTAACAAGTCCGACGAGGAAAAGTTGCCTGGTAAGCCACTTTCCAGGGCCGACGCGTTAAACGAGCAGGCCTGACGGAATCTCGAACAAGACAATGTCTAGAGGAAACGGGCTACAACAAAGCATACTACAAATGGAGCTCTGCTCAGGATGCTGGTCTTTCAGCATACCTTACTTTATTGCTTCGCAGTTTGTCCCAAAGGGACATTGAGGCAAAGATAGCTAACTTGAGATATTCTTGCGAGCACGCAAGCGAGGCTACTTTGCGATATACAGCATCAAATTACACATGCAAAATAACTTTCGCACGTTCTCTCGAGCTGAAAGACTGCGTACCAATGCTGAGGCAAACAAATCTATAAAAGCCAGGTCGTGGTCGCATCAACACGCAATGTCCCCAACTTTACGGGTCTCACTGACACAATTTGATAACGTGGACTCTTTTTGCCCTACCATATGGAAGCCGAAGGAGGCTGATTTGTTGGCCAAGTGAACACGCCATTTCCACTTCGTTTTATACATTTCCTGCTACACCAAATGCTATGAAATCTCTGGACGATTCGCTGCCTCAGCTTGCACACAGCTGCTTACAGCTACCGTAAAGGCCGTGTCCGATAAGCAACTCAGGTCGCTCGCGGGCAACTACTTTGCCCCAGAAGGCCTCTACCAACACACTAGGAATCTTCCCTTCCTCGGCACTTTCAAATGCAACACCGAGACACTTATTGCAGGTCAATGAACTGAGCTGGGGTCGTCGACTACACCGTTCGGCGTAAATGGCCTCGCGGACGGGGCCTGGATCAAGGGCACCTTCCAATTCTACCCAGACTGGGCGCTCTCTTAGACGTCGGACCCGAAGAAAAATAACTATATCTCTGCCGAATACATCGCCGGCCCGCTTCATCAGGGCCAGACTCCTGCCACGGTTCAGTCGTTGGCTATCCACTTCGATCAAAAGGGCTACGAAAGGCCGCGCAAAAAGGCCATTATCATTGACATCGTCGACGTATACATGAGTCCTGTTGACAGGATTCTCGCTAGGATTGACGACAGGAGATATGGCGCAAGAGGCGCGCGTGTGCAAGCCTTTGTGGAGGACAGCTTCAATATGCGGTGGGTATATCGACTTAGTCGGCACCTCCAGATTCGCATCCATCAAGTCGCACATTGCTTTACCCATTTTGCCTGGGCAACCCGCCAAGGTGAGATCATCACGCCCCGGGTGGTCAAGCCTGAAGCTGTATTCCCGCTACACGTACACGCAGAGGAAGTTTGGGAAAAACCTATCATTAACGCTCAAGACTTGGAAGCGACTGTAGCTTTGCACCGGGACGAATGAACTGGTGAAGCTCTCTGGGCAAGGGTATATAGCCTTCCAAGCAGTGAGTAGACTGTTGCAAGCACATATATTGCACTTGATGCAGACGGCGACTACACACTGTAGGTCACGGTCAGGGGCACTTTATCCGACTCTGTAATCGCGGTTTTGTCAGAACCCATCACAGCAAGCGCCTCCCTCCCCGTGCCAAGGCCCCTTGTCGGAGTTCTTCACGTTCACTTAGACAACACGGTCGGCACCAACTCTACTACATACAACTCCTTTTACGCCCGTCTGATTGCAGGCCTTGACACTGTGGGTCACACCGCCAACGACTCCAACGTCACCAAGGTTCGATGAGTGGCCACCTTCGCAAACATCCGGGAGGTAAATTGCGAGGGCAAGTTCGGTTTTTATTTTTTTTTTTATTTTTAGGCACCGAGTGGTGTGGCAACTCTGCCGCTGGTGGTGACCACAACGTGGTCTTCCTTGACGATCCCACTAATACCGACAAGGACGAGCATAGCCCCAAGTATCTATTCGACAAGCACGGCGATGTCGCTCGCAGCTTTGAGTGGAACGAGGATGGCCATGGAGAGCTGGTCCCACGCGCATGGCCCCTCGATGAGGTCTATGCTACCTATACCCATTCCGCGGAAAAGCATCTCTTGATCCCCCACGTCGGATGCAGGGGGGCCAACCTCGCGTGGCATCATCCTCGTATTGAGCGCTTGATTGAGGTTAAGGGTGCTTGGGGCCACTCTGAGTGGTTTTTGCGCGATGCCGTAGAGAGAGGCTGGAGGCTCGGAGTAAACGCAAAAACTTGATTGAGCATAGGAGCAGATGTGGCGGCGGCGTTCTGGGTATGGGGCTGTCTTTGGGCAAAAGGTGGCCTCACTGGCGAAGTCTGCGACACGCTGGGATGGAGTGAGGTCGGCCAGTCCCTTCGTGCCCGGAGGACCTTTGCGAGGACAGATGAGGGACTTGTTGGTCTCGTCAGCACCGCAGACGGTTATGCTGTTCAGAGTGACGATGTGGCTGCCAATCTCGCAACTGAGGTCGAAAAGAAAATACGCATTTGATAGCATCAAAGGAGGTTTTTCGTCAACCGAGGCCTGCGATGCGACCGGGCGCATCTTTCACAGTGACCTCAATCAGGAGTTGTCTCAGCAAGCGAAAGCCAGCCGCGTGTGGAAAGATCCGCGTCAAATGGGGCGGCGCACGCCTTTACGACCGCTACCGTAAGGCAGTTTGGCAGGGCTCAATGCTTGTCAGTGGCGCTCGCATCGACAGGCTCCAGCTATTCGGTGGTGTGCTCGACAAACCAGAAGACGTGGTGCGCAAGGCGTCGGATACGCATATCATCTTCGACACGCGATCAAGCGGCTATTATGACGGAGCCGACCTATTCTTCACTCCGACCACGGAAGATGCCACACCGTCAATCAACGTCATGGGCACGCTTGGCGGCTACGTCAAAGTTGGCGATGCACTGGCTGGCAATCGGCATAAGAAGCAGCCACAGTTTGCTTTACTTGCGATCGAGGAGAGCTAAGTGCTGAAGGCGGCAAAATGATCGCAATCGAAGGCGGTGCTGAGCTCTTCATTTCTGCGGAAGTCTTGCTTGATGTGAAGCTCTCAAGAGTAGAGGGTGAAGTAATGCTGCCTGGTCTCGTTAACCATAGCAAAGTTACGCACAAGAGCATGTGTTTCGTAGAGCAGGAGGCGAATGGCGGTAAAGTAAACATGAGCCCTATATTTTTTTTAGATATCTTATAGCGTATGTGTGCCAATATTACTCTTTCAAGTGATCGTCCACTGCATTTCGTTTCTTCGTGGGTTCGCTGTAAGTTTTCATCGAGTCCTGCCACTAAGCAAATCCATTCCGCGTTTCTACCTTGGGTATACGGTATGAGGGCATAAGTTTCCCTAAAACTATCTGGTTCGGCAAACATCTGATATTGAATGGCAAACATACCTTACCAAACAAAACCTTTGGACCTGGGTTCGGCCGGGGGGCCGAGCGCAGGCAAACACCTCCGTAGCATAATATTATGGCATAAGCTGGCTTTTTCGCGAAATAGCAACGCTTTTCACCCATAAAACGGCCAAGCATTTCCAGCGTTGAGAGGAGAAATAGGCGATACAGGACAGGCGGCAGTATCACACGCAGAACCTCAGGCCAAAAGAGTAAAAAAAGGGGCATTAAACAAAAACACCACTAGATATAAAAGAGTTTATCATTGCCAAATTTGTGTTTTTCCGATAACCCGGGCAGACGACAAGATACCAATTTAAACCACGCGAACGAGATCCTCGGGACTTCACCGCATCTCCGCAAAGTCATTTGATACGCTCTCGCCGTGACTAAGGAGTTCTCGCAGGTTTATCGACTGCGCGTCTCGGCGCTGTGCTCTTGTATTGAGAATCCAGCATGGCTCGGGGATGTGGCATGTGCTCGGGCAAGTTCATTGGGCAGAGTTCATCGTACCAAACGATTTTGAGCTGCATCCAGTCAGCAACGCATGGCGAGCAATTGGTCATGGCGTCAGATACTAGTTGATACGAGTGCCGCGATTGTGCCTAGGGGCGCAGCTTCAATCTAGAGACAATGTGGGATTGGTGGGAAGACCATATATACGTAAGAGCTCAGTAGCATATGAGAAAACCACCTGCTTTGCCGGTCTATCACCATCAAAAATCACAAACAAAAGGCTAAAAAATCTGAGGGACACTCTGTAGGTGGCCAATATGGGCGAAGGTCAGCGGTAAAATGAAAACATTCTCATTTCCGGACACACGAGAAAACGCTGAAATTGAAGACATCTTAACTACAATATATAAGAGCATCTGAAGAAGAAAAGATATCAAGTAGACTTATAGTAAACATCCTGTTGAAACCGATTGCTGAGTAAAAGTCTAGACTAAAGATCGTTTGCGCGCCAGCATCCCACGAACAACGATCAATCCCTTTATAAGTCCAAACATGTCCAAGAACCTTTGTAGAAAAAGTATGGAGGACCAGAGCCCCTATGCACCTCGAAATTCCTAGCAGCTATTTGGCAAGTTTACAAGCGCCTGCGACCAAGAGCAGCCCGTGTTGAGTTGTTGCTCTGAGCAATCTGCGTCATGTTCTTGTTGCCCGGCTTTATGAGTGTCTTGTCCTTGGGCAAGCGGTCCAGGACGGCATCGGACAGGTGGAGGGTGTCCTTGACGACCTGGCGTGGTGTCAGGGCTAGCCACTGTGAGACGCTGATGTCGCTAAATTTGGGCGCCTGAAGGACCTCGACGAAGACGACGTCCTCGGTGCCGGTGTTTTCAATGTAGTGCGACTCGGCGGCACGGATGTAGCCGACATCTCCGGCGGTGTAGTCGAAAGTGCGGGAGGAGCTTGGCGCGGAAAAGACGGTCATCCGCGCTGAGCCCTGCAAGAAAAAGTTCCACTCATCCGAGGTCGTATGCCAGTGCAGCTCACGCATGGCGCCCGGCTCGACGGTCACGAGAGCGGCGGAGAACATCTCAGCGATGGGGAAGGTCTGCGGGTCCAGGATCTTGACGGAGCCTCCGGGAGTCTGGAACGGCTTCTGCTGCGACCAGTGGTAGGTGTAGGACTTCGGTGCGCTAATGGCACCGGCTGAACCGGTAATGTTCTGCTGCTGGATATCCTCAGGGGCGGGGGTTCCGTTGAAGATGAAGAGCTCCTCTGCGGGCAGGTCCTTAAGCGCCGAGATATCCACCTCGAGGTTCTTGGCCACGACGCTTTCCGGATTGCGCATCATGGTCTCGCTGGCGAGGAAAGTGGCGTCTTCAGAGAAATTGCCGTCGTCAAAAACGAGGAGAAACTCACAGCCCTCGTCCAAAGCCTGTAGCGAATGGGGAATTCCGGGTGGGAAGTACCATACGTCGCCGGCTGTGACGTCGTCAACGAAGCTCTGGCCATCTTCGTTCATGGCTGCGACACGGACGCCGCCTTTGAGGATCAGTGCCCACTCGGCAGACGTATGCCAGTGCAGCTCGCGATAGGCGCCGGGCTCCAGACGCATGTCCACGCCGGCCATGGCTGTAGCGACGGGCAGAACAGCCGTGTTTTGCTGACGCGACCAACCCGAGTTCTTTCCACTGCCGAGCTTGTTGTGGCTCAGGGACATGGGCCACTGTGAGTTGGGAACATCGCCCTTGTCCGAGGTCGGTGGAGCAAAGAGATCCGGGTTGAGCCTTTCGTATTCATACGTGCCTATTGTGTCTTGGTGTCAACATTCGTGTGCTCCCAAAAGGTCGTCGAGACATGAGTGGAATTTCCAGAGGACCCAGCTGATCTGCAATAACACTTACGTGGACCCGGGTCGGTAGAGCCCCTATCGCCTCTAATGGGCTGCGGAATCTCGACGCTGTTAAAGTCGAGGAAGAGGCCGAGCTTGGCGTCTTCCTGCTGACCATTGACGTACTGAGGGTCTGCAATCTTTGCCGAATCGCCTCCCTTGACAGGTGGACGAGACGCAATGCCACCCTGGAGGTCGATGCCGCCGCGAAGCTGGCCGGTAGGGCCCTTGACAGGCGGCGGAGGGGAGACGCCGCCTTGGGGCCGGAGGCTTTGGCCATAGTCTGCAGGCATCCTGTTGAGGTCATGTTAACTGTAAGATCTGCTGCCGACGTGTCCACTCAAATAGGTGGGGGAATGGAATAGGCTTACTGCGGCGCGGGTACGGCCAAAGCCGGGACCAAAACGGCAAGGCTCGCAATGAAGTGTCTCATATTGATGGAAGTGAATGTTGATGTAAGTAGCAACAGGACCCAAGGTTTCTCAGTTAAGAGGACTGAGGCTGAAGTGGTGCAAATACGGTTAACGTAGCGAGAGACTGTGGGTGAAGACAATGACTGAAGGAAATCTAACGAATGAAGTTGACACAAGGAAATGTGGTGGTTGAGAATCAATGACATTCAAAGACAGGAGGGCCTTTATAGGTAGCCGCAAGCCATCGCCAGCCACCCCGCTTTGGCATTTTGTACCAAGAAAACTACGAGGTGGAGTCAGTAATGCCGTTAATAGTAATTTGACCTCTAATCGCCATGATGGACTCTGAAAACCCTCCGGCTGGTCCATAACGCGGTTCTACTAACTTATAGCAATAGCCGTAAAGATATATACTAGGCTGAAAATAGTAAAAAGGAACCAAAAAGAGGGCCCAGGTAATGCGCAGCCACTAAGCAGCACGCTGGTTTGAAGATTTCTAGGAATGAAAGTTGCGCAATTATTGATACGAGGCGGAGTCTGTAAATTCTGGTTCGGCGGGGACGAATAGTTTATATCTGATCAGTTGCTTGGTCCTCTTGGTTGTTTGGCATTGGAACGTCTGATGTTTTGGTATAACGAAGACTTATTTATACGAATTTTCGAAGGCCTAGCGCGAACCGCTTTAATATGAGTAGGTTTCCAACTAAATAATCAAACAATGGGGAAAAATGATATCTTTCGAACACGTGGCGGTTCCTTAACCAGAGACGACCTCCCTTTTTCATCAGGACGATAACCTTCAAAGAAAGTCAAGAGTCTTGTATTATTTTATATGCTCCGAAGGGCGGTGACGAACATAGAGGTAAATTATACCCGGGTAGGCCCGTGCACATGGGCATTTATAACTTGCCGGCAGGATTTAATTTACTCGGACTACGGCGAACTCCTTATGTTTCAGTATATTCCCCACGCAGTTTTATTATTTTACTACTGGGACAGATTAAAAGCTCTCTCTGCAGCGCTCTTCTGTAGGATTCTTATCTATATCTATCGTGCAACCAAGGCCGTTTACTTATTTTTAGCCTTGCTTACAGCTCATTTAGAAAGAATAACCGGGTGTAGGACACAAGATGTATTGTACCCTAGGCTACGAATGAAAACCCTGCGTATTTTTAGACTTACATGTTAATTACAAACAGCCTCCATAATAACACGTAGGAGTGCGAATAGGCGGGCGAAGTTAATAATAATGATAAATAAGCTTCTCAACAGAAGAGCTCGCAGTATAACGTTGGTAATCGAGGAACGGCCGAGAGTTAAGTTAGTGAATATAATATAAATCATAAAGACTTAGGCTGTAGTTAATATGCTGACTGCTAGGCAATTCCATTTGAATGACATTTGCAGATTATATTTTTAAGAAGCCTCGTACTTTTTCGAAAGGTAATGCAGGCTTTATAAGTGAAATACGTATAATATTAGTAAAAATGAAATTGAATGGACTATAAAACTTCTGGTAAGACTTTGTACAGCACTCCTGCTGTAGAAAATTTCATAAGTTGGAAGTGATATATTAAAGCTTAGGGACTAAAGTACGAGTTATTCCCCCCCCCAAAAAAGTAGATCATCGGTGTGGATATGAGTATTATGGTAAACGGTAGAGGGCATTTCACTGGTTTATACTTGCTAGAACTAAAAGAGACAGGCCCTTTCAGGAGATTTGCCCCGAGAAGACACGGTATGGGTTTTATTGAGAGCAAATTAGCGGGCAGGACGCCCGAAACGCTTGTTTAACATTGGGAGCAAGTTGCTCGAAGGCTGATCCTTTTTGCGCCGTTAAATTTGATCGTCGCTACTGGTTAAGCAAACAATAGAAAAAGAAACGTGAAAAGTCCCATTTTTTTTTTGTGTCGTAGCAGCAGCGTTGTACGACTATTTGTCCCGGTAGGATCCTGCGTTGCTATATATATACATATATATATATACTACATCTGGCGTCGGCGAGGCCCGGCCCAAATCATGTCCACAGCGGCGGGGTCCGGCGACCAGCAGTGGCA
>JASAOQ010007034.1:3361-23228 GCA_031306065.1 Pseudopyricularia cyperi | reverse complement strand
AAAACAGGAATGAAATGAGCCCCTTGGCCCGGCCCCCGCCGTCGGACCAGTCCGGCCGCTTTTGATGGGACGTAACAACGCCGCGTAAAAAAAAAGGTCATATCAAAGATTCAAGTATGT
This sequence comes from Pseudopyricularia cyperi, assembly GCA_031306065.1. Classification (NCBI taxonomy): domain Eukaryota; kingdom Fungi; phylum Ascomycota; class Sordariomycetes; order Magnaporthales; family Pyriculariaceae; genus Pseudopyricularia; species Pseudopyricularia cyperi. The sequence goes on along the minus strand of JASAOQ010007034.1, from coordinate 23,108 downwards.
ATATGAGGCAAAGATACCTGAGCAAATTACAATGCAGATCAAGTGGGATAACTTATTTTTCGACAGGGAAAACAGGACCCCTTCTTGGGGTTCAGTGTCGTCAGATGCAAAAGGGCCAAGTCGCCATGATGGGGGGACCACTCCGGAGCCAACCGCACACAGCGCCTTGAGTTTACTTTCGTATGGACTCATATGGGAAGTGCCATTGAAGGAGTCCTTGGCCCTGCAGGATTCTCTTGACAAGCAAAGGTCTTTTTTTTGCCTCAAACAGCTGGTTTCTTATACGAAGGTGGGCGAATCTCTGTCCCCGTTTTGCCATCAGCAAATGCTGATCCCCAGGTTCACGCCCACGTGCACATATTGTACTTTAGGTACCTTGTGTACTTTAGAAAATAAAAAAATTGGAGCTGCTTTCTTTTTTGTTACTGCCAACAGAGCTCTTCTGATACATGTACATCGGGGTTACTATGGCCTCATCCATTATGGTGTGGGCATCCATCCTTACCTCTTTCCAAGAGATATCGGGCCCAACTGTTCCGGGCCGTCTTGTTTTATGGCGAATCTTGTTTTATTTTTATATCAAAGGTATACCAACTTTATCTATAGACTTCGCCCGCAGACGGGAGACTGACACTATAGGGATTGACGGCAAATCAGACTGTCTATAGGATTTCAGTCCCTACAAGAAATAGAAAAAAAAAGACAGATAGAAACAAGAGAAAAGCTTCCTTTCGTGAGCAAGTCCCAATCCGTAGGCATGCTACCGGGTCTGGGTCACGCATTTCTTGCTGATCAAACCGAATGTGACAACTATTTCCAGCCGCAGATAGATCACGGAAACACCAACAAGTCACCCGCACTTTTGAGACGCCATTTCAAGTTTTGCCAAGGCCAAAGGAGTCAAGCGTCTATACCCCAATGGAAACCCATGTAGCCTGTAACAAGAACATGCTGCTTTGATCTTGTGTGACCAGGTCAACGGAGGCCGGAGGTGACACAATGCGGGACTCCTCCCACTCGCGGTTCTATATTCTGACCATACAGGCCATGAAAGCGTACAAAGTTTCTTGGGGGATACAACGTACATAAGCTTGCAGCGGCTCACCTAAAGACCGCTTGGACAGATGTATGTACCTATGCTTCCATGCATATACAGATTATTCGCACCATTTATCAGTTCAGACATTAAAATGTACCGAGAAAAAAATGTACAAGCACGACCTCAACCACATCTTAAGCCCCAATGGTATAGAACTGCGAGTTGGTAATGCCAAGGGTAGGGTCGGGCACGCGCTGGTAGTCGGCGGCCGTGGTGGCGCCGCCGCGGTATACCTCGCCGAACCAGTAGCGGCCGCCCGTGCTGCCGCTGTTGGTGCCTACCAAACCGGAAAGAAAGAAAGAAAATCACGTCGTGTCAGCAACTCGGTGGAAAAAAAAACCCCCTCCAATCTTCACTAAACGCCCGACAAAAAAAAAGCACACTCACCCTGATAGCTCGCAGTCGAAGTACAAGCCGAAAAGCCCTGGCACTTGTCCAGGATAAATGCGTTCCAGTCCTCGGCAGTCGCGTAGTCGGCCAGCTCGGCGTTGTAGGCAGCGATCACGTTGGCCGGGTACAGTCGGCGGCCCGTCAGCCAGTTGTCCGGGGGCGGGAGGTCGACCTTTACGAGGGTCTTGGCGGCGGCGGCGGCGGCGGCGACGTCGTCCTCGGCTGCCGGGGCGGGCAGGGCCAGAGCGCCGGCTGCGCCGAGGAGGGTGACGAGGGCGGCGGACAAGTGCATGGTGCGGAAACTGGGTGTGGGCGTGAGGGCCCGGAGAGTAACGAACGACAAAAGTGCCCTGGGGCTGAACCGAGGGGATGGGAGAGCACAAGACGCCAAGCATCGTGGAATCATGGAGGCCAAGCTCCGGGCCAGCTCCCCCTTTTTATGGACCGGGGCGCCGGCCGGTGCTCCTTTTCGACGCGACAGGTTTTATTTGGAGCAATTATGGCCTCCTTCCTAAAGCGGTAACAAAGTATTGAATAGGGAAAATAGACACCCACTTGCGTTGGAACCTGACAATAAGGGGATTCTCCTCCGCAGATTAGATTAGCTGCCAAACCTGCTTTTCCATCACTATAGACTAGTGTTTCTATCAAGTAGCAATATCGAGATCCTGGACGCCGGGACATTATACGAATATCATGGGCGATCAGAGCGGGACTGGATGACGAAAGCATCAACTGCCGGGCAATCTATCTACCTACGTACGACGTATAGCTCGCCTGGCAGCCTCAGGCAGACACAGGATCAGGGTTAGGGTCGCAGCCGGGACAGCACCATCATCACCTTTGCATCATGACCACATCACAGCGCCTCATCCCAGCTTTTCGTCGCATCTTGCGCAACTTGAAATGCCGACCAAGAATGGTTGGATATCCTGACGTACTCACGGGGACTCTGAGGAAACTCAACAATGCCCGGGGAAAACTCAATCATCCGGGGACAAAGCGTCCCAAACGGCCAAAGCTCTGTCCTTTCGGTAGATAGGTAGCTAGCTGGCCCGCCTCGTCGCCAAGACACAACCCAACAAGCCAATCTCGCCAGCCAGCATCACCACCGCAGAAAATGACACGACCAGGCGACATCGCAATGCTGCCGCTTCAGGGCGCCTTCCAGCTCTACCAGTCGCTGGCCGACCGGTTCCTGTCGCCCAGCCCGCCCAAGCAGGTGTCGCCGGACGCGCCCACCATCGCCATCATCGGCGCTGGCATCACCGGGGTCACGGCGGCCGCGCACTGCATCGGTCACGGCTTCAACGTCGTCATATTCGAAGCCGGCCCGCGCAGGAATCTGGGCGGCATCTGGACCGCCGTCAACGACTCATCGAGCCTGCAGATCCACTCAGCCATGTACCGCTTCCACCCGTCGGTACGCTGGGAGCGCGGTTACCCGGACCGCAAGGAGATCCTCGATCAGGTCGAGAAGCTGTGGCGGCGTTACGGGCTTGACAAGGTCACCAAGTTCAGGCAGCCGGTCAAGCGCGTGTATCAGGACGAGGACGGGCGCTGGATTATCAACCACCCGGAGCACGGAAAGTTCGAGGGCCTGGTGACGGCCGTCGGAACCTGTGGGAAGCCCAAGATTCCGGTTTTCCCTGGCAAGGAAAAGTTCAAGGGGCCCGTCTACCACTCGAGCGAGCTGAACGGGTGAGTGCAGTTGGTTTGATATCATGCCTGTTTTTTTTTTTTTCCCGCTGACCTTGGATGGCAACCAATCACAGAAAAGAGGCGACGGGCAAGCGAATTGCCATCATCGGCGGAGGAGCCAGTGCGGTCGAGGTCCTCGAGTGGGCGTTCAAGGGCGGCGCCGCGCACGCCTCGATCCTGTCTCGCAGCGAGAAATGGATCATCCCGCGCAACATAGTCATCAACACGCTGCTCTCCTGGAACGTCCTGGGCCAGGACGCCTTTGTGGGCTGGCTCCCCGAGGTTCTCCTGCGCCGCTTCTTCTACCGCGACCTCAAGAGCATCGCGCCCTCGGGCAAGGGCATCTTTACCGACACGCCCATGGTCAACTCAGACGTCCTTAACCACATCCGCTCCGGCCAGGCCGAGTGGCTGCGGTGCGACGTCGAGGGCCTGACCGACTCTGGCGTCCTGGTGAACGAGCGGGCGCCCGGCGTGCCTAAGGGCGGGCCGGGTCGGCAGAGGGTTGTCGATGCCGACATTGTCGTCATGGCGACCGGGTTCAAGCGCCCGTCGCTGTCCTTTTTGCCCAAGGACTGCTTCAACGAGCCTTATGGTCCGCCGAACTGGTACCTACAGACGTTTCCGCCCACACACCCGTCCATCTCGGCCATTAATTGGTAAGCCCACCTGTCCTTTTTTTATTCCGGTTTAACAACGCAGCTGACCAAAACAGCACCTACATATCCGCCATCGGCACCGTCGGCAATTGGCACATCGGCATCTACACGCGCATCCTCATCATGTTCCTCACGGATCCCATGACGCGGCCCTCGCCGTGGTGGATGCGACGTTGGATCGACATGACCAAGGTCCTCAAGGCTACCAGCCCCATCGGCGCCTTTGACTTCTTCACCTACCTGGAGCTGCTCTGGTGGTTTCTCTTCTGCATCTGCTTCAACCCTTTCCGCTGGAAGTGGGCGCTCTTTGTCTTTCTCGGCCTGGGCTTTGCCATGCCCAAGGGGACTGCCGAGCTCGAGACGAGGCTGCTGCAGCGCGTGGGCTGGGACCGGCGCGAGGTGGGCAGGGACGTGGGAAAGAGCATCTAGACTAGAGGTGGATGGCGGTGGTGGCATGGCAGCGGGGGGCGGGGAGAGTGCCAGCCCGAGAGGGGGCTGCTGGCCTCGGACAAGATCTGTGCAAAAATCTGTGCTTTGCAGCAATGGTGATTCATCCCTAGTGTACGATACTTGGTCATTTGACGTGCGCCCGTCGACGCGCGCTAGATCTAGCGATGAGATGTTGATGACGTCATTTCTTTTTTCCCAGGCATCAGACGACAGCGTGACTTTCGAGACAAGGTGAATTCCATTCGCGTGATTCCGGCGGCTGTAAATACTCATTGTTGCCGTTGCTCAGTGAACTGGTAAGAATAAACAAGCCAGTTTCGACGATCTGCCCATCTCCCATAGCCACCTCAACCCCAATCAGCGCGCGCCGCACAGCTTCACTCCCTGCAGCTCGCCCAGCATGGAAAATCCTCGTAAGAGAGCCCAATCAAACCGACCTGCCAAGACCCTTTCAACAACAAGACTGACATGTGCCACAACCTCGCCTCCTCAAAAAAAAAAAAAAAACAACAGTTGAAGAAATAGAGGGCGTCATCAGGTCCCTCACCGAAGGCTCTCCCGCGGAGCAGCGCCGCACGCTGGAGACCCACTTCCTCCCAGACGCATCCTTCGTACACCCGCTGTGCGTCGTCCCGCCCCGACCCGGCCGGGTGGTCGTCGGGCCCGTGACCGTCCCGTCCCTGTTCCCGGGCTTCCTGGGCGGCTCGTCGCGGCCCTGGCTGGCCGCCTCCTCCAGCTTCCACCCGCGGGACGCCGTGGCCGCCATCTACAGGTGGTACCGCTTCATGAGCCCCGGGACGGTGGTGCACGTCGACTCGAGGGCGTGGGACCCGCGCCGCGAGGTGCTCTACGTCGCCATCCGCCAGCGCTTCGCCATCTGGTTCGTGCCCTTTTACAGCGCAAACGTCCGCCTCGTCTGCGAGCTGCACCTGCGCAAGGTGCGGCCCTCCGCTCCGGCCGTGCAGACGAGTAAGTTGCTCCTTCCCTGGGAAAACTAGACAAAATTACCAAAACCCCTAATCCTAACGAACTGGTTGACTTTTGGCTAACCTTTGGGGGGTTTTCTTTTTTCCTTTTTAAAAAGTAGACCTGGTGCAGACCGGAGGCAGGGGCGGCGGGGGCGGGAGGAACCCTACGCAGGGCCCGGCAAAATACTACATTGCGAGGCAGGAGGACCACTACCAGGTCAACGAAGTCCTGCGGTTCATCCTACCTGTCATTGGGCCGTTCTTTTGGGCTGTCTTGCAGCGGATTGCCACCTTGGCCTGCATTGTGTTGGCGTTGCCCATCATCATTGCGGATCGCACGTTTGGGGCAAAGGAACAGGTTTGAGTGGCGCGGGTTGTAATATTAGTGCCAGTCGGCACGATCTTGCGCTGAAGCCATGGTTCTAAGTAGCTGCGAGAGATCGTTCCCAGCGAATTACCTATGAGCAACATCCTCGAGCAACAAAATTGTGTACAAATAAGCAGCAGTGATGGCAGCGAGATGCCTATCATTTGATCACCACATCTGGCTGTGCAGGTTACGCCATTAGAGCAAGGAGCTTAAAGACACCGGTCAATCTCCCAATAACCAGTTGTCCGTGTATGTCCATCCACTCACAGTAAAACCGTCGCCGCGACGTGACAATGCAATCAGTTTACCTACTCAAATCTCGCAGCGCCCTGACAAAGCCTCGGTCCTGACTTTGTGCTTCGGCGGAATCCTTGCCAATATCAGTGTCGATGATCGGCTTGGTGATCTGTCGCAAAAACGCCTGTCCCTTGTCGCATTGCCGAACAATGTGCTGCCAGTATTCCCGTAAGGTTTCAAGGACCTTTTGTTGATCGTCCTTGTGCATTTTTTGGACGGACCCGATCTGGTCCTGGAGCGACATCAGGTCGTTCACGATAACATCAAGGGGTAGTTCTCTGGATTGAAGGTCATCCAAAGCGGCCTGGCAATTAAAAGGTCAGAAAAGGATAAAGATCGAGGCTATGGTTGCGTATCTTACCTCCAACACCAGGCCAACGGTCTGCCATAATTCTCTCTCAAAAGGCGTCCTGTCGCTGCTTTCGCTCTGGTCCTCGCTCGACGGCCAACCGTCGCCCGTCTTTGGCTTGGGCAACGACACGCGTTCCGAGATGGGATCGCTGCCGTTCTTCTCCTCAACTGGTTCGGGTTCCTGCTCGTCCTCTGCGAATTTCTCGAGCAATCCCCTCCCGGACTCGCGGGTTGGGAGATGGGAACCGCCATTGGAAACCTTGGCCCGGGGCGGAGACTGGCCGGACTGACGCAAGCGTTGGTAGCGTTCAACGAGGATGGCTTGTGCAATCTTTGGCGCCGGGAGCCTGTTGTCTACTGGATCGATTTCATGAGGGGCGCTCTCCTCGGGCTCAACGCGTGCTTTCTTCCGGGGGTCAGGTGCAGCAGGTGCCGACCTTTTCAGGGGCACGACGGGTGAAGACATCGGCTCGGTGGGATTTCTGATGACAAAGTCACTCCCCATAGCTGGCGGTTCCTCGGGTGCGGCAAACAGCTCCGTTGCAGGTATGGGCATTGTCACCTCGGAGACGGGCTGGGGATTCTGGTCGTCGGAAAAGGTCGACGGATTTTGAACAGGAGAAGTGAGCTGGGTGACTTTGCGTGGAGTATTTTTGACAATGACCTCGTTGGCAAAGTTGCCTGTGCCCGAGCTCCAGGCCATGAAGCCCTCTGCCAGATCCAAGGTTTCTTGGGGGGAAGTGTGTGCTTCAGGGGTTGGAGGCTTTTGTTTGCAAACGCGCTTGAACAGTTTGGCCTTGGATGTTTTCGGCTCAGCTGTTTTGTCTTGGGCCGCTTTTCTGACCGGCTTGGGAGGCTTCTTGGATGGCGGAGTGGGCGAGCCGTTGGACAAATCGTACTCGTCAACTAAAAGGCTCTCGTTGCTTTTCGCTTGTGTGCTCAGCGACTTCTTGACAACTCTCCTGGCTTTGGCAGCTGGCCTTGATGCAGCGGGGAGGGGAAAAGGCGAGTCTGGCCCAGTCGTGCCGTTGTTGGTTGCGTCGGGGATCAAGGTGTCCGATCCCTGGGGACTACCGCACACTGGAGTTTTGGCGCGACGCGGCATCAGTGCGTTTACCGTGGTGGTCTGGATCTGTGACCAGAGCAGAAACCAGAGCGCGTGTGAAGGGATGCGCGGTGGGAAAGCTGGTTCTGGGAGTCAGATCAGCACCTTGTTGACCTGCGTTCCCTATTCAGGCCAAAAGTCGACCCCAACTGGCGATGAGTAAGTGTTTGCTTTTGTCTCCGGCCTCGTCAATATCGTAGCTGCGATTCCAGCATCCCAATGTTCTCTGGGTGTGGTGATAGCTCGAGGAAGAAGTGCCGAAGGAAAAGTTTTGCAACCCGCGGTTAAGCAGTGTCGTCAATGGTGTAGTTACTGTAGTATACTGTACCGGAAGGAGCATCGTGCCTTCCCGATCGAGCAGGGCAGCCATTTCCCTCAACAGTTTTAGCTGATTACTAAGATAACATATATGCGTGGTGTGGTGTGCAAACGAAACCGAGAACGAAACCAAACCCTCTTCAACATTGATGCTGGATCGCGAGAGAATCATCACGAAACAAGGTCTTTATTGCATGGATGTTTGCACCTAATGTAATTAACAATGCCCGGCTTATTTGCGATTAGCATACCGACCGGCTCGGTATCTACCTACTGTAGGTAGTGAGCCCCTCGAGCGACCGTCACATGATGAAGTAGAAGTTTGCCATAATATGCAGTACGAGGAAAGTTTTTGGCCAGGCTAGACTGATTAACATCAGCCCTAGCTCGTGAGTGTAAAAGTAACCTTTGTCCAAGACAAGCCTCCAAATGCAAAGAAAGCCATTCACATCCTATTCAAACCCTGTCAATACCGACATCAAACAATTCACGAATCTCCAAGGGCAAAAAAAAAAAAGAAAAAAAGACGAAAAAAAAGTACTAAATTTGGCGCGACCCCATGTATGCACTCCATTTTCCAGGCACCCCCCTACCCTCTCTTGGCTGGCCACCAGGCTCTTTCTTGTCCTCTGCTGCGCCGCCCTATGTGCGTGCGTCGGTACTCAAAGCCCCCGCACTGACAGAGGGTCGTCATCAGCAAAACACTCGCCCAGCAAAAAAGTTTCCCCAGGTCTTCCTTGCTCTCCTCCGCCATTTTTCTTTCATCCAGCTGCAAAACCCAAATCATTCGTCCCTCGCCAACTAAACCCACCGATCGCCCTCGCCGACTCTAGGGAATCGTTTCGAAAGACATCGTCCCGCTCTTAAGTGTCTTCAAGCGTGCTATTCGCGGCATTAGACGGCAGAGGGACCTGTCGCCACGACATCTAGCATAGGGGTCTTGACCCTCAATCACCCAACAACGGGCTTGGGGTCTGTCACAGCCATCTTCAAACCACAGGTGCTTGCCGAAAATCGTGTCCCTTCATCGTACGGTGCAAGCTTGATCGCCAAGACTCCCCACCGCCGCTCGAGCGCAATCGGCCGCGCCGGACTGCCCGCCGACGCCGAAACCGATCGCACACCACTCCCACCACCCACGACCCCGAAATGCCCTCCTGGTCCACTTCACGCCTTAACATCCCCCGCCGCTTGGGTGAAACAGTAAGCAGCACCTCCGACTCCAGTTCCATGGCTTCTAGCACAAGGAAGAGGAGTGGGAAGAAGACGTCCGCCCGCCCGCCCCTGAAGGAGTACAGGCCCGCCAGAGAAGCGCTCGCGAAAAGTCCGCGCGGCCCTCTGGCGCTGAAGAGCCTGTCTTTTCAGCGACGATCCCCCCACAGGGTTAAAAAGGGACTGCACGAGAGGGGCGTCAGCGGCGTCTTTGGCTCTGGCTACAACAAAAAAGTGGAAAAGCAATATCAGAGATCCGCTAGGTCCAGAAGATCCAGCCCTGACAGATTTGCACAGCTGAGTCCACACAATGGCTACCTAACATGTGAGTACTTGCACAGCCGCCTATTGCTGCATCCCGTATGTCATGTTTACTGACAGTCTTGTCAGATCACGGCGTCAATCTCCTCAACTCGGACATGAGGGCTCTGAAAGACGACTGGTTGACCGACACGGTAAGTTTCCTCGTCCGGATCTGAAACATTTCTTTGACTAACCCGGCCTTAGAACATCGCCTTTTGGGAAGAGTATGTTGTGCCCGCCTCGGACCTTCTTGAGGGATGACTAACACGCCCCAGATACATTGAGCATGAAATACTGCCCAAGTACCCCCAGGCGCGCATTGCCTTGATGAGGCCAGTACTCGTAGCGTTGATGGTGCAGGCCCACCGCCTCAAGGACATTGCCGACGCGCTGCCTGACTTCCGCAACGACACGCACATCTTCTTGCCGATCAGCGACTCGATAAATGCCGGTCGCCGCGCCGACACGGGCAGCCACTGGTCTCTGCTCCTAGTGTCCAAGATCGACGGCGTCGCGTTCCACTACGACTCGCTCAACGACCACAACGACGCACACGCACGTGCCGCCGTAGATAGGCTCTCTCGGCACATGCGCCAGCCCCTACGCTTCTACCGCATCGTCGACATGCCGCAGCAGTCCAACTCGAGTGACTGCGGAGTCTTTGTGTGCATCCTGATGCGCCACCTGCTGGTCAAGAAGCTTCTCAATGCTAACGCCAAAGAGAAGGTCGCGATGGGCCTTTCAGGCAAGCAGATTGACGCGCACGGCGGCCGGAAGGAGATGATCAAGATCATCGAGCAGTTGCGCAAAGAGGGCGAGCGCAGGCGCAGTACCGGTGCCTTGCCTGTGTCGTTCAGGTCCGGCAACTCGCCGCCGTATATCGACTAGTAGCCGACGTACGGTGAGCAGTCGAGGCGGAGGAAACATTCTCTTTATTATGATTGATCTGCTTGCAATTAATGGCATCCGCTCTGGCCCGCGGAAACCAACCGCGGTGGCTCGGCAAGAAGCATGGCGTCCCTTTGGGTGGTTCGGAGTTGGCGTTTGGGTGTCGTGACTCATGACAGTGGGCTTTGCGACTTTGATGAATATCGTTTCAATTTCTTTTTTTTGTTAGTTTCACATGTTGCCGGGTTGAGCATTTGGTGGCGTCCATTTATGCTCAGAGGCCTAGGTTTTGTGAGGCGATGGGGCCATGTCTAACACTACAACCGTGATATATAATCTGTTCTCGACAAGCTTTCAGAGTCTCATATAGTGCAAGATAAAGATTGAACCTCTGGTAATGGCAAGCAAGGTAGTCATCACTGCATCACTGCTGAGCTCAGTGCAACGTCAGAGTCAAGCATGATCACTCCACAATTAGCGCGCTATTTTGGGTATCATATCCGATTGCAGGTCTGTTGAAGGTAGCAGATCACTTCTCCAGGAACGCCGGGTTCTGCTCCATAGTTCCTGATATGTGAGCCCTCAGCGCCGCCCACCTGCTCGCCGTCGAAGCAGCAACCGGTCCGACCTTGCCCGCGCCACCACCCCGCGTCTCCTCCTGCTCCCCGGCACCGCCCATGGCCTCGTCCCGACCAGCGTCCGCCTCCTTGAGCTTGTTGAGGTACGCCATGCTCAGCCCAATGTTCCGCGCCTCCGCCCTGACGAGCTTCTCCTTGCGCTTGAGCGCGCCGGGCCTGCTCCTGATGCTCTTGAGCCGCACCTTGCCGGGCTCCGTGCGCTGCGCCTCCAGCTCGGCCAGGTCCGGCAGCGCGTCGGCGAGCGAGTCGAGGTTCGCGGCCAGCTTCTTGGAGGGCCGGCGGCGCTTGGCGATCCTGCTGCCGGGGCCGCCGTGTCGCGTGGCAATCTGGGAGAGGAAGGAGGAGCGCTTGATCTGGCGCCGGTCGCGCTTCGTGTCGGCGATGGTGTCTGATGTGCCGTTGTCCGAGGGGCTGGGATGGGGCGCGGCGGAGGAGGTTGTGGTTGCGCGGGCGGCCTTGGCGCGCATCGAGGTGCGCTTTTTGGGGATTGTTGGGGCCTGCGTGCGCTTTTGTTAGTCGGGCCTGGGCGGGATTGCGATTGTTTGCGAGGGGGACTTGCCATGTCCGATTGTAAAGAGTGGGGCACACAAAGTGTACGGAATTTGAGGGGGGAAAAGAGTGCTTCCAGAGTGGGAATCGCAACAGCTGTCGAAAAGTGGAAGATGAATCTCGCCGTCGTTGGGAGCGACCGACAACTTTTTGGCGGGGAGCTGCGATTCTGCCGCTTGCAGGGATGTCGATGCTGCCCACTGCCGGCGGCGGTGGCGGGCTGACAGTGGGGTAACGGTGCGAAGAACGGCGCCGGTTCAATGACACAAGTCGGTCCCGCGGATTAGAGCCTTGTCTATCGTCATTGCAAAAATAAGAACACAACAAAAAAGAAAAAAAAAAAGAAAAAAATGGAGGGCGCGGCCAAAAGTGCAGACGAGCTTCGCGCTAGAATCCTCGAGTGCGAGGCCACCCTCAAGTCCCTCAAGGAGCAACTGGCTATAGCAGAAACAGCACCCGCCGAGACCCCACCCAACGCCACCGAGACTACGCCGGACGGCAACGGGGGCGGCGATGGCTGGAAATGGCCCCTGTCCGAGGCCGAGTATGACCGATACGGCAGACAGCTTATACTCCCCTCGATAGGGATCCAAGGTAAAACCGAGCAGCTTGACGCGATTCGACTCATCGCAATCGATTTCTCAAAGGCACACACATCTAACATACAACCCGCAGGGCAACTCCATCTCAAAGCAGCCTCGATCCTCGTCGTCGGCGCCGGCGGCCTCGGCTGTCCCGCGTCGGCATACCTCGCCGGCGCAGGCGTGGGCACCATCGGCCTCGCGGACGGCGACACCGTCGAGGCCTCGAACCTGCACCGGCAGATCGCCCACTGCACGTCCCGGGTCGGCACGTCCAAGGTGGACAGTGCCATCGCCTACCTGAGGGGGCTGAACCCGCTCGTCAGGTACGTCGCCCACCGCGCGCACCTGACGCCGCAGAACGCCGAGGCCGTCGTCTCGCGCTACGACCTGGTCCTGGATTGCACCGACCACCCGACCTCGCGCTACCTCATCTCCGACGTCTGCGTCCTGCTGGGCAAGCCGCTCGTCTCGGCCTCGGCGCTGCGCACCGACGGTCAGCTGATCGTGCTCAACTGCCCAGCCGTGCCACGGGGGAGGGTTGACGGAACCGTCGCGGGCCCTTGCTACCGCTGCGTGTTCCCGCGCCCCCCGCCGCCCGATGCCGTCACCAGCTGCGGCGAGGGTGGGATCCTGGGGCCGGTGGTCGGCGCCATGGGCGTGCTGCAGGCGCTCGAGGGCATCCGGTTGTTAGCCGCCGGTCGGCACTTGTCTGGTGCCTCCTCCGAGGAAGAACAGCAGCTCGCTATTTCGCCGCCGCCGCAACCGTCGTTGCTATTGTTCTCGGCGCCGGCTGATGGCAGTGCGGCCGGGTTCAGGACCGTGAGGATGCGGGGCCGGCGCAAGGACTGCTTCGCGTGCGGGGCTGACTCTACGCTGTCGCTGGAGACTCTGCGGCAGGGCGGGCTGGACTACGTGCAATTCTGCGGCGGGGCGAGGCAGCCCGTGTCTGTGTTGAAGCCCGAGGAGCGTGTTTCTGCCGAACAGCTCAACTCGATCCTGCAGCGGTGCGGCGACCAGGGGAGGCCGGTGCTGCTGGACGTGCGGGAGCGGGAGCATTTTGACATTGCAAACATCCCGGGGGCCGTTAATGTGCCCTTTTCAAAGATGCAAGCTCATGTGGCTGGTGCAGATGCTGGAAAGCCGGATTGGTTGCCGGGCGCCGTCGACGGGAACTCTCCGGTGTACGTTGTCTGCCGGGTCGGTAACGACTCGCAGACTGTCGCTCGGCGGCTGAAGGACCTCGGACTGGATAATGACGGGAAGCGCTTCATTGGTGATGTCAAGGGCGGCATGCTGGCATGGAAAAGAGAGGTGGACAGTACTCTGCCCTTTATGTAGGTTATATGAAGTTTGCCAGAACCCGGGTATCTAGATCGGGAGGAAGAGCTGCGAGAACTGGCAATAGATATTTCGATTGTGTCGCATTGTTAGTACAGTGGCCTATTCCTGCCGGCTTTCCGAGGGCCTGGCCTATCCCCTGGCATACATGCCCCCAGTAAAGGCCAGAAGAAAAAGTGATACATGTGGATGACAAAGGAAACATAAACAAGTTCGTTGTTTGACATGATACTCCGCCTTGATTTTCGTAGTGTTCAGCAGTATAGGTTGAGATGCTAGCGCAGGATGCCTGGAGCTAGATGAACGTGGTTCGCTTCTTGTTGAAGGCCCGTTGGTCTTTGAGCCATTGCCTATATCCGGCAACGCTTGAAATCTTTTCGCCGTAGAAATCGGGCACTAGTATCGTCAGCAGCACGAACGACTTGCATGCTAAGGTGTGAAGCATACCTGGGTTGCTGGCCGACCCATAAGGTTCTGCCCTGTTTTTCTTGACGCGCGCAAAGAACTCGTTCTCCTTCTATGACAAGTTTTGTCGTCAGTTCGGCCCCTAAAAAGTGACGCAAATCTCGCAATTCGTCAAGCCACAGCATTCGGGGCCATACCAGCATCATCTGCTTCTTCGTACTCCTGTGCAGCATGTTGAAAGCCGTGCTACCCGCGATAGGCCCAACCAGCCACCCCAACGCCGCAAACGCAAACGTCATCAGGCCGAGCGTGAAGAAGGGGTCCAGCGGCACCTGCGAGACGACCCAGTCGAGGGAGCCCGACCCCAGAAACATGGCGCCGCCGCCGCCGCTCGCCGCGCACGTGAGGCCGCTGAACGCGAGCTGCCAGCGCCGGCGCATGGTGCGGAGGCGGAAGAAAGTGTTCCAGTCGAGCGCCTTCTCGGCGGCGGACGTCGTCGCTGGCGACTGTGACGAGGGGCTGGTGGCGGTTGATGCTGATCGGTGGCTGGGAACCGGCGCGCGGGCTGAGGCAAGAGACTGGAGGACCTTGGGCTGAGAGAGGACAAACGTCCTGGCGGCCGGCGAGCTCTTGGACGAGAAGAGGCATCTTGTGGTCATGCCTTGAAGGACGGGCTGTGGGAGGACTGCGGCACGTGCTGGGACGGCGCGGAGGAGGCTTGTTGTCCTCGAAGCGAGCATTGTGAGTAATGTCGTTCGCTTCGAACCTTTGGTTTCTTCAGTGCAGGCTGTCTTTTGACGCGAATGATGGGCTCGGTTCCGCAGGCTGTTAGTCTCGATGGTTTACTAAAGCCAATGGGTTGCGCCGTCGAAGCAGGCTGGTGACGATGGAGCTTTCCACTAGCTCGCCAAAATTCCATCAAGCTCGGTCCTTGTCAAGCTTGGGCCAACGTAGACATTATCGATAAGAGGACAGTGCGAACGGGTAGGGTAGGAGGGTAGGTATGCTTGGTTACATGGATCTTCATGCTCAGCATGGATCCTTGGAGATAGTCGCAGGCGTTTGCCAGGCTGTACCATTCAATTGTTCTTGCTCATGATGGTAGTTACCCAAAAGTAGCATGCATAAGCTATCATAGCCTCTCCCGGACTCGAACATACATAGTCTCGCATTCAGCTAGCGCGTTCCCCTCCGCATCCCGCAAAACAGCTTTGTAAAATACCTTCCTCCTGTCCACGACCTTATCCATCTTGACATGGCACTGCACAAACCCGGGTGTTCTCATCGGCCTGATGTACGTGATGTTGAGATACTTGGTCAGGGCCATCTCCTCCGTGCCCCACGCCCCCTCATGCTGGTTAGCCTCCAGGGTGTTCCCGACGGCCTCGTCCAGCATCGCCGCTACCATGCCGCCGTGCGCTACATGCCGGTGGCCGTCGAGGCCGGGGCCGACCGCGTACAGCGTGATGGTCTCCTCGACGACTCGGCCCACCTCTGGGTTCTTGGCCAAGACGATCAGACCCGGCAAGGCGTCGGCCGTGTTGATAGTGCGCGCAAAGAAGTCGTCACCGCCGGCGGGTTTGGGGATTCTCGACGGCGGGACCAGGACGGTGTAGACCGGATTTCGAATCAGCTGCATGCACCACGGCTCCGAAAGAAATGGCCGAATCAGGTCGGTGGCGGTGACCGAAGCCATTGTGCAATTTGAGACAGCCGCAAGGTTGGGACAAGGCTGTTTGAAGATATGGACGGTTAATTACAATGCGAAACAAACAGGGCAGTGGAGATCTTGACATCTTTAATTCCATGACAGAGATAAGCCAAGGCTGATTGATGGGCGAAGCGGTTGCAACGTTGTCAGGCACTTGAGTAATTATCTAGTCTCGGGACAGTTATCTCGAAGATACTTTGAAGGCTAACTGCCTCCTATATTTGATTCCAGAGAACAAAAATAAAAAAAAGTAGTTCTCAAGGCTCTGTTCAACTGAAATGTTCTTCTGAGACGGGCTGGCACAAATTCGAATTTCCAGGCTTAACTCGAAAATTGACAGTTATTATGCGGTAATTTGTATTTTTCGTATTTAAGCCGAACCAAAGACACAAAATATATTTGCACCCCACTTACCAATTTCTGGAGCTAGCTTCACTTCTTCGCACTGTAAAAATGACTTGGCGTAATCATATTACGTAAACATGCACTTACCCACTTTCCTGGCCGCGACACGCTATCACGACACGCTTTGCAACACAGGATTTGTTAGATAGTTGCCGCGTAGCCCAAACATTTACCACAGCCATTTATCGGATAGCACAAAACCCGCCTCTGCCCGCCTACTGCCAGGCGCGGGCGTACTTCACCACGGGCGTCACTCATAATCTTCGATGTCAATGTCCGCCATGAACGACTCTCCTCGCCCTAGGAAGCGCTCGCGGCGCGAGACGCCAGTAGAGGCGGCCCTGCAACCGCCTACCATGACCATCGAGGTTCCCTATCACCCGAGCTATCTCGGCTGCGATCACCCTCCTGCCGGCAAAATCTCACTTTTGCCTCAGCACTACTCCGACAGCACTGCCTACATCGTACGCAAGATCATCCACCCCGACGGCCGAAAGCTCCCGCCCGATGTGCAGAAACGACCAATGTACATCATCGGCTGGACGGACCCGGACCTGCGAATGGTCCGCATCGGGGTGGATTGCATGCGCGCGTATGACTACGTGTCGCCCTATCAGGTGGAAGAGTTTGAGTACCAGGATCTGCTGGCGCGAGAGGCTGCACAAGAAGCGGAGGAACAAAAGCAGGCTGCTTTGTTCGCAGAAGAGACGGGACCAACAGCCAAGGTGCCCAAGAAACGCGGCCGACCTCCAAAACAGAAAGCTGTCGACCCGGAACTGCGCGATGTGCCGACACTTTCGTCGCCACAGAACAGCCGCTCGAGCTACTCTGGTCCCACGTTGCAGGATCTACAGATCGAGTTGGATGCCCAGATTCGCGACCAGCTCCGAGGAATGGTGGCTGACGAAGCAGATGAGGATTCGGAAACTGAAATGCTGCAGCACGTGCTGTTGCAGCAAGCAGAACGAAACGACAGAGCAGACAAGCTAGACGACGACTTCAGGATCGATATAGGCCGCTCTATAGGCCAAGGTGGAGGTCGCAAACCTGGCCGTCCTCCCAAGGACAGAAGCCTCGAAAAATCCAAACCTGTCGCAGGGTCTAGCCGCACCAAGGTAGACCAAAAACCTACCGGGGGTGACATGCGCCGAGGGCCGGGCCGGCCTCCAAAGAGCAGTCAGACAAGTCGAGAACATCCACGTGAACCATTCCCGTCTGTACCACTCGAGCCAGCAACCCAGGAACCTGCTTTGCTCCCAGTCTCAGCAAGGCCCTTGGTGTCGGTGGCGCCTCCAGTTTTAGTGCCGTCATCGGGCTCAGTTGCAGCCCCTACACAACCCACTAGCAACGGAGTCTCGTCACAGGTTGCCGCGCCGGCTCCTACCGTCCAAGGTGAAGATGGCAACCCCGAATATCAGGACATCATCTCTATGAATGCGTTGGAGGAGGAATGGGAGATTGAGCAGCTCGAGGGCGTCAAGGTGGTAGAGACAAACGGCCAAAAGACGCGGTACTTCAAGGTGCGGTGGAAGGGCAACTGGCCAGCCGACCAGAACCCGTCTTGGGAGCCCGAGGAGTGCGTAGACCGCGCAACAGTCAGGGCGTACTTGAAGATGCGCAAGGAAAGGAAGGCTGCTGCCAAGTCCCAAAACGAGTTGCCTGCCAAGAAGACCCAGGGGACGCTCACGGAATGGCTGCAGCCTGGAAAGGGCCCTCTCAATGCCAGCGATCTGTTCAGAATGAGCGGGATTTCAAGAGATCATGCTGGCCGCTCGTAGTCTGCCGAACGCATTGTTGAGACGATTAATGCGAACTAACAACACCTTGCGGGTGCTGCCATGCCACAGACGGTTCCCCTCGAGTGCAACCGCACCCTTGTCCCATATGGACATAGAGCATGAATGCCGTCGCAATGTCTAGCCACGCCTTTATGGTCTTGCTGACAACAGACTGCATCGAACCCATGTTGTTGTATCCCCTAATCGTGTATCCAACATCGTACACCAGTGTTGGTTCCTCGTCGTCTTTAACCCCATTGCGATCACTGGGCCAATCGCGCCACATTCAGATCACCGACAAACACGAATAGGTGATTTCATTTCAGCTTAGCGATTGCAATGGAGCCGCTACTATGGCCTGTGTCGTGACCACGGACAAACTGGCCCGGGCGCAGCGGCCCGCCGACTTTGTGTCCGTATAATACAACAGTCCAAGATTGACGACACAGCCATCCCCAGAGCCCGCGATATAGTTGAGCTGAACAAGACCGAGACGGCGAAGTTCGTCCGCGAGTGCACCAGCATGAGGACAAGTTGAACGAGTGCACTCTCAAGGCCCTGCGGGATGCCCAGCCACACGACTGGGCCGATATCACATGCGACATATAGCGCGAGTTCATGGTAGGACACGAGATAGCTAGATGCACAACGACCTGGATCTCAGGAACATCCTAGTCCGGGCTCGGTGGTTCCACGGTTGGACTGGTAGCTTTTTCGCTTCTAACCCGAGTAATGGAAGTGCGCTAAGGCCATGAGACGGCTCAACTGGGAGAGTAACCGAATGAAGGATCCAGCTCTGGAGAAGATTATCAAGCCGTGGGGAAAGGAGCAGTCTGTCGTTTGAAACACGATGGAGATGATTTAATAATAAGTCGAATGAACGGTTGCGGTCAGTCTTCCTATCTAGAATCATGTACTGTCCATCTCACTGTTGAGCACGGGAATTCTACAAGTCGTCAACCTCGTCAGGAATCTTGCAATAGTGCCCAAAGCCATGGTAAATCTTGAGCTCCACCCTGTGTTCCTTGACTGTTGCTTCTTTGCGGTCTCGACAAGCTACCGGTCGACCTATCGCTGTTGGAGCCCGGGCGGTGCAGGTGCAGGAAGAGGACGCTGTGGGTGTAGCTCGCCTTGGGCTCGACAATATGGGCTGCGTCGAGGTATTCTGGGTGTGTTGGCGCGATGGTGATGACCTCAAGCAAAGAGGCTAGTGGAAACGACTGGAAGCGACTGAAATGTTGATTGCAAAGCCGTCAAATGTTTAGCGTCAGCTTACTGTGGAGTTTTAGCCTGCAGCTGCCAACATGAGGCTCTCGCGGTCCTTGGCCGGCGGCTGCTTACCAATGAGGCACCGCGGCTGAGATCTGGGGCGTGCCTGAGGTTCCTGCCCTGGGTGGGTGGTGCAGGTTTGCAGTACCTCTGCAATTTTGCAGCGGGGTGAGACCGAAATAGCAACCATATCGCCAGTCCATCCATATAAACCTGACGAAAATCCAGTTAATACATTCCCTATCACCATTCGAACGTATGTTTACGAGCGCCGATCAACAAACAGACAGACCCTACACCCACAGTCCGAAAGATTCGCCGAGATGACCAAACAACGCACTGCATCCTGCCTCTGTGGCAAGGTCACGCTCAATATCAAAGGAGACGCCATGGCAGTTAACCTCTGCTATTGTCTGGACTGCCAAAAAGCCCAAGGAAACGTGTTCTACGCCGGCGCCAGGTTTCTTGCTGAGGTATGTCTGTACCTGGTTATTTGCCAACCGGAGACCAGCTGACAATCATCAGAACGTCACCTACAATGACCCCGAGTCCGTCATCAAAACCCACGGGGACGGCAGTTCAGAGGGCAGCACCATCGCGCGCTCATTCTGCAGCAACTGCGGTGCCTCGGTCAAGGTCGCGAGTCTAGGCCATCCCCAGTTCACCTCGGTACCCGTTGGTCTTTTTGACGGCGACGACACGGCGGACTTGACCCCGGACACTGAGTATTTCTTCTGCAGGAAGCCGGACTGGCTGCCAGGTATCGAGAATGCGACCAGACACGCGACGATGCCGAAAAGGTAGAGCACAAGATGGTGGACTTTGGCCAGATGATCTAACAACCGCCATATAAACTAGTATCTTCTATAATGGGTGTGTTCATTCCATCATCCATGGTCAGCTATTGTCGAACCTGTGAGATACGCGTACGACTTGAATCCCTCACTCTCTCCACACCA
>JASAOQ010007018.1:16531-32433 GCA_031306065.1 Pseudopyricularia cyperi | reverse complement strand
GTCCAGAAAACAGCCCCCCTCCCCCCTGTGCATATTTGTGACCTGGCACCTAACTCGGACTAGCGCCCTGCTCTTGGCACCTATTGATGCTGTAATTTTTTTTGTTGCAATACTTTTCTCTGCCATTAATTTTTTTTTTACTGGGGATCGATCCATTCCCTTGGGAATCGGGCCAGCAAAAAGATAAAAAAAGAGAGGGAAAAAAAACGAGTGTCTTCACAAAATCCATTCATTCATCGCATCGGCAGCCGTTTATCTTTCTACCCACACTTACCCAAACTTTTCCTTGCTGCTTTCACCCCGTCTCTGGATCTTCGTTCCCTCAACCAAGACACCCTCTGTCAGGCCCCGACTTTGTCGACAACACTTCACCCATCAAATCCCACTTCAGTCACTCGTTGCATGCGACGCCAGCCGTCGTCGATACCAACCCAAACCATACCATACATAACATTCATTAAATACTGCTTAATAGGTATGTGTTTCGTCTCCAGCACCTTGGCCACCACAACGCGTTTTGTCTCTCTCCCTCTCTCCCCTCCCCGTTGTGTTATGCAGCCCGGTGCATTGGCCAGGACGGTCTGCACTCACCCCTCAAGCCTGTCGCTGCCTCAAAGTCCTAGCCAGAGCTTGATTCTGCAGGCACCTTTCACCTGCATCTATCTGCCTCCATCGCTCTCCCTCACTTTTCAAAGAACCAAGTACCTGAAGGACCTTGCGAAGCTGACCGCCGGCGCACAAAACACCAGGCGACAGATCGTCCCACTGACCACGCTCGATTCAGAGGAGCTATCGCCCTCAGCGTCATACACGTCACGGCCACCTCGTGCCCACATCCTTTGGGCTTGCGCGTACCACCACCCATCGACGACATCCCGGCTCCGGATACCGTCCATCGACGTGCCCACGACAGAAGCACGACTTGATCCGGACGGCCGATCGAGACAATAACCACAAACCCGGTATTGCTCGAAATATATGCTGTTGGCCGGTGTGCCCGTTCTACTGAAACGCGAGACATTGAAGCGATTGTTCGTAAACTAGCCGTACGTGCGGCTGTGGCCCAGCAAATCGCCAGGACCGTATCCCAACTCGGCCAGAACTCTCATTCCATTCTCCATCCCACGACGATACATCTTCAGACCATAATTTTCGGACCATAGTGGTGGTAATATATCAAGCCCGCCTGTGGCCCAAGCTCCTTGGAAGCATTACACGCTTACCAGCTGGTCCGGCGGCATAGTTCCCGTTGCCTCCAGTCCCCTTTGCTTTGATGTAAGTCCTCCCTATTGCGACCTGTTTTCGCGGTTGTCCTTGTTTTCCCAGGAAGATCATGTTAGAGCCATGCAATATGCCGGACAGTATGCATGAGCAGCCTGCGGTACCGTCTTCAATGCTGGAATATGGATGGAATCTGGAAATGGTTCTTGGGCAACTTTGACTGATATCTTGTGCACTTGCAATAGATCAGGTTGTGAAACCAGCTCGCGTCGTTCCTTCGGTTGTGTTCACTCGTGAATCTGGAGCCTCATGATGGATGCTCAAGTCACCAATGTCGATGTCCCAGGCTTGAGCAGCCTGTTGGATCAAAGAATTCCGTCTCCCGCTCCGTCGATGCATCTCCCAGCGCCAGTACCGACGCCACCTCCACATGGTCATCATGACTTACAGCTCCAGCCGCTTCAGCAATATCACCAGTTGTCTCAATTACCAGTTGACCGTGCAGATTCCCCTCACGGATCAGAACATTCCCGGTATTCGGCGCCGTCAATGAATGGAATGGATAACAGCCGCTCATACGGATCACCCTCAGCTATGCACGCCCCGCTCCACCTATCACCGCCGACGAGCTTACCCTTAGGCTCGACTATCTCGTTACCTGCCATACAACAGCCAATATTGGCACCTGCGCCTCCTACGATGGCTGGCGTATACCCACCACAGTCCGCGACGCAACCCCCGATCAAAGCGTACCCCTGCAGCACTTGTGGCAAAGGCTTCGCGAGACGCAGTGATCTTGTTCGTCATGGTGAGTTACGTCTTTGCGGCACTGCCAACCTGTTGAATTGCACGTGTGCTAAGTAGGAATCTCAGAGCGCATACACAGCGGCATCAGGCCGCACGTTTGCGATCACCCTGGTTGCGGGAAGCAGTTTATTCAGAGGTCCGCCCTAACGGTTCATATGCGTGTTCACACGGGCGAGAAGCCCCACATGTGTGAACGCTGCGGCAAGCCGTTTGGGGACTCGAGTTCGCTGGCCAGACATAGGCGAATTCACTCTGGGAAGCGTCCGTACAAATGCCCGTACGCCAACTGCCAGAAGACTTTCACTAGGCGCACAACTTTGACGAGGCATCAGAACCATCACACTGGAACCATCGAGGAGGCTGCTTTGGCGACTCGGGAGGCCTTATCCCGGGACCCGAACGCCACAGCACGGCTGACGCCGATTGCACAACATCGGTCGGATGCCGAAGGTGGCCCGAGCTCGAACCATGTATCGCCTCTCACCACGCCCTCTCCCGCCCACCGCAATCACTCCATGTCTCCGTCCAACGAGCTAGCTGGAATCCACACTTTACAGACCCAGTACCCCAACAGCTCACTCCCGAGCCATCTCCGAAGCGACGTCCATGTTGGAAGCCCAACTTCAACCACCTCTTCCGGATACGGCGGCAGCCGTCCGACATCACACCCGACCGGTTACGGGCCACCTACGGTCTTGGAGCCCAGCATCGAATCCCGTCCAGGTCCGGGCACCGTTAGTGCCGGCGGCAGCCCTCATATGGGCAGCGTGGGTTGGCAGTCACCTTCGCACGCGGGTTCGCCCTCGCACAGTGCCAGTGGCTTTGTCTACCCGGACCCTGAGGCCTACCCTGGCCACGCCGGCATATCAGCGAATCTGGGATCGCTTTTCTACGGAAGTGCTGTGAACAGCACACGATCCGGAAGCTCTGAACCAGGCCAGGGTACGGATTACAAGCCAAGGACTAGCGAACTATGGGCATCCGTCCAGTAAAGTTCCCGCCAAGAACTTGGTGCTTCAGTACAGCTGAGCCCGACATGTGGCAGCAAGCCGAAAATAGCCGTGGGCCTGTGATACGCCAGCATAGACCTCATTTGGATCACCGATGAGGTTTCCTTGACCACTGACCCAAGTTATTGTCACACCAATGGCAGGATCCAAAAATGCGCCACTCGTTGCTTTCCTCGCTAGTCATAATTCGCATACCTTTTTTTGTGTCCTTACGACGAGCTCTCAATGTGGTTAACTTCCACTATGTCTAATCCTCTGGCTGTATTGGGTTTTATTCCATGCACTGTCAGGGTGCCTAATATCGGGCCAACGTGCCCGTGCAATTTCCCTGTTTTCTTTTTATTTTCATGTTTTTGCCCTTTTGTTTTTGTTCTTTCGTGGTCGTTTTCGCTCGTCACAGGCGCTCGTCCACTCCTGCGCTCGTACTTTCCTTTGTTCTCAAGAATGAAACTGGTCTATAGACGGATATGGTGGACTCTCCAAATGGGATAAAACGGGGGCACATGCACATGCCATCTTTCCAGAAAGCCCTTGGCTTTGGCGTTGAGGTTGCACTTTACTTTTACTTCTTCCTATCGTTCTCCCACTGTCGTCTCCTTACCCCCTTTGCCAACTCGAGGGTTTCCCTTGTGTGTGGAGGTAGAGAGGAAGGCTGTCTCGTTCTCTCTCTCAGCTCACGATGAGCGGGCTATGGCCTACCAATCCATGAATCAAGTTGCGCTTCAGGCGCAATCAAGCCATGTGAAAAATTTCTTCCTCAAGAGCTTGTGATTTGTGTGCAGAGTCTGTCATGTTAAACAGGAATACTGATACTCGCACTAGACCGCGAACCAAGGACAGACATGGTTTGGCTGTCAGAGTTGCGCAGCTGTCGATTTGATGACAGCCGTTTAGCCTTGTCCAGACCAGCGCATGTTGGTTCATTTTTTTTTCCCTTGGTGCGGAGTGGTATCCTGTTACAGCGCGGAATTGGCACCCACCCCACTGCCTTGCATCTGCTTGTCAGTAACAGTATTTTCTGATTATTCTCTCATCATTTTCTGATTATCTATCACACAGGCTGCCGCACCAGGGAGCCTTGGACGTATACTGCAAGTCTCCGCATACTTCTGGGAACTGCGATATGTGATTGGGACATTTTGCCGACCAGAGCCTTGAGCGAGTGCAGAGCATGTCATACGAGTCTTGGAAGGACAAGCCGATGTATGAAAATAGGGAACGGCAGAAGCATAGACGTTGTCCTCGGGTTTTCACCGTCATACTTTAATCAAGTACAGAGTACAAGATCAATTATTCTGATAATGACCTTTTTTTGCTTCCTCCGGCCGGGCTCTCTCCTTTTTTGGAGTGTTGGTTTTCAATGTTCTCTGGTCGTGCTCTGGCTATTAAGCCTACCCCTATTCGAACTCAAGTCTCCCCCTAATCGTCGATGCAGGGCTCGGCTGCCTGGTTAGTCGATACGCACCATGACCACGTTCAAGATTGACGTCTACTCAGACATTGCGTGTCCATGGTGCTACATAGGGAGCAGGTACCTGCATCAAGCCATTGCCGAGTACACCGGTCAGCACCCGGACGCCACGTTCGAGCTCGTCTGGCACCCCTACTTCATCTTTCCCGACGGCAGGGATAGTGAACATAGTGCGTGGTTTCCCATTGCCCAAGACGCATCCGTGGATGAAATTCCCTTGATTCCTTCTGATCGACCGATGCGGAGAGAAATTGCAAAAAAAAAAAAAAAAAGTCATGTGTGGCCGATGACGTCTAACACAATACCTTACCCAACCCAGCTCACACACATCGGGACATGTACACACGGGCGCACGGGCCCTTGCTGGCCGCCGAAATGCTGGCCCGCCTCGAGGTCGCCGGCGCACCGCTCGGCATAGCGTTCGACTGGCAGGGCAGGGCGGGCGATCCCTCCGAGGCCCACAGGCTGCTGCTCTGGGCCTCGACCGCGAGCAGCGGCACCGATCGGCGCCCGGACGGGGACGACACTGCCGACGACGACGTCTATGCCACGACGACGGCACGGGGGTCCCCGCTGTACCCCTCACCCCCGAGCTCACCGATGGGCGGCAACGGCGGCGGACAAGATGATGACGATGACGACCGCGACGACGAGATCGACCGCCGAGGACAAGAACGGATGCCGTCGCCGCCGTCGCCGCTGCAGGCCCTGATGGCGGCGCTGTACCGCGGCGTCTTCGAGCGGCGGCGGGACGTGGCCGACCGGGCGTTCCTGGTCGAGGCGGCCATCGAAGCGGGTTTGGCCGAGGACGGGGACGCCGTGCGGCGGTGGCTGGACGGGTCCGAGGCCGCGGTCGCCCTGGAGCGATGCCCGGCCAGGCCGGCAGAGGTCACGGGCGTGCCGAGCTTCGTGGTCCAGGGCAGGTTCATGGTCGGCGGGGCGCAGAGGCCCGATGTATTCCTGCCGCTGTTTGAGAGGATACGGCGGGGGTCTCCGGTGTGAAGAGGATGGGTGGAAAGGAGGAAAGGAGAACACAAAAGAAAAAAAGGAGAAAAGAAGAGAACACTGGAAACAAAAGGGAGAACATGGCGGGACGGTAAGGTGGGTGTTCTAGCGACGCTGTTTGCCTTTTTCTTCAAGCGCGGCGGCTATCATGTACACACACATAAACGCACATACACGCAGTGAAATAGCATCAGCATCTTGCCCAAACCCCCTTTCGATTCAGTCCTCAGGGTATCCTTCTTTGTGTGTTCGGTTCCAAAAACGCTTCAAATGCAACCCAATCATGCAATGACCGAATGATAACAAAAAGAAAGAGATCCCAATGCAAGCCAACCCAGTATATAGTTGTTCTTTTAACCCAGTCCGTCCCCTGAACGCCTATGTGTGACTGCCTGTGTGGCTTTGACACATGTATACAGAGGTGGAAAAAAGGAAGAAAAAAGGGAGAAAAAAGGAATCCCAGAATAAGATGAATTGAAACACACCAAAAAAAAAAAAATCCCAGTAATCGTAACAGTTGCTCGGGACCACTCAGCAACAAATTATTTCTTGATGTGGTCGAAATTCTTGAGCAGGCCAGCCATGTGGATGTTGGTCATCTTCTTGAGGTTGACAGCCCTCTTCTTGTTCTTCTTGGTGTCCTTGGCGACGGCCTGGATTTTGAGCTGCGGGTCGTCGCTGGTCGGCTTCTGGCCCGCTGCCGCCAGCTTGCGCACAATGTCCTCGACCGGCGGCACCTCGACACGGTGCCACATGACCTTGAACTCGGCGTCGACAGGGTGGTGCAAGGAGGCATCGTCGATCCAGACCGTCCTCGCGACGCCGTCCTTTTTGGTGCGCACAACGAGCAGCTTGTGTGCCTTTTCGAGCCTGGTGATGGCCTCGTCGCAAGACGGCCAGCCGTCCTTGAGGTCCTTGACACTGACCCCCTGGGCCGTCTTGCGCTCGCTGAGGTACCGCAGCAGCGACGTCTCGTCCTTTACTCCGGGAATCAGGGGCAGGTGCTCGTATCGGCCCGTTCGCCAGGCGTTTTCCGGGTCCGCCGCCTCTGCCTTTGGGTCCGGGATGAAGTTGACCTTTGTGTGCGCCTTGAGGGTCTCGGCAACGGCGCGCTTGAAGTTGTCATCGCGCCGGTGCAGGTTCACGTGGCCGAGGACGTCGTCGAGCGTCTTTGGCTTGCCGTGCTCCTTGAGGTTGTCGACAATGTAGATGATGTTGGACCCGAGCTCCGTGCCGTAACCCGTCTGCGCCGGCTGCGAGAAGATGGTGGCCGCGTTGTCACGCTTGGCCTTTTTCGTGGGCGTGCCGTCGTTGCCCGGCGGCGCATCCGACTGCACCGATGGCGAGGGCGACGGCGGAGGCCGTTTAAGCCCGTTGGGCTTTGCGGGGCCGCCCAGCTTGGAGGCGGCGCCGGCCAGGCTTGCCGCCATGGCCTTTTGCTGGCGCTCGAGGAACGACGACATTGCTGCTGTGACTTGGTGTGGTGTCTGCCTGGCGTATGCGCGAGCAACTCGGGATGATGCCGACCGGGTTTTGTGCGGCGTGAAAGCGAGTGTGGGTTCGCTTCGAAATGCAAGTACTGTGCCAGTAGGGGTCGATGGCAGATTGAATTATCGCGAACCAGGCGGATGAATGGAGGGCGGGAGGAGCCAGCCACGGGTGAAACACAGAAAAGCCGGATGTGAGAGTGTGGAGAGATGGATTCTGAATGTCGAGAATCGGAATCGAAATCGGGTTCTTGACTTATGTAAGCAAGGCTGACCTCCACTGTACCTGTTTGGTTTGTTTTGCTTTGTGGCGTTGTTCAAGCAAGAAGAAACAGCAACTGTTTGCGGTGTGATGGACTGCGAACAGAAACGCCCTGACAACCGGCTTGATCTCGCAAATCTACAGCACATGACATGAAAATATGTCAAAGAAGGGCTTTCCCCATACACCCCAGACAACAATCAAATTCAAAGCCTCGGTTGCAGTTGAAGTTAGGCATTGACTCATTAGAGAGTAGCTATTCGGTTTATAGGCGGCAACACGACACACACTCAGCCCTCTGAAGAGGAAAAAAAAGAAAAAAAAGAAAATAGCAAAAAAGCGAGTACCACCAGATACCCCCCACTCTATAAGCTTTTGTAAGCTTTTGGCATGTTGCTCAACTGGCACTTTTGCGAGAGCGGACTTCCGATAAGGTATCAAGAGTAAGTACGGAGGCTGAGGCGTCCTCAAATCTCTTTTTTTCCCTCAAGGTGTCTGTATCGTTGCGGCCCACCCAGCCACATCCTATCGATCCAAATACCTCACTGCAAACACAAACCCGTCGCCGGACTTCCATCAAAAAGACACGCACAAGCCCCGCTCTAAACAGAGTTTGTTTGCTGCTGCTGCAGGTATTGGTAGGCGGCGTAGGCGGCGATACCGCCGACGAGGATGACGGCGTAGAGCCCGATGCCCATGCCGGAAGCGGCGCTCGTTTGGGCCTGCGGTGCCAGGGAGCCCGAGCTCGAGGTCTTTGGTGTAGGGTCGCCAGCCTGTAAGTGGGGAAGGATTCCAAGTATTTGTCGCCGCGGTTAGATGGTTGCTTTTGCAGTAAAGCGTAGACGCCTCGTGGCGGGCCGACGCTGTAGATAGTGATGTTGGTGGTGATGGGTGGGGGAGCATTATATAAGACGTACCTGGCGCTTCAGTGTGCCAACAAGAAGAGTTTCTAGTGTTTCGCGGGCCTCGTCGCTGTGACCGACGTCCTCAAAGGCCTCCGTCGCGTCTTGGCCGGCAACATCCAGCATGACCTCCTCGCCGCCACTGAACAAGGATGGGATAGACTTTGTCAGCAAGCCGTATATATCTCCGATATAGCAACTTGTTGTGAGGGGGTGCGGCGGGGTGGCTTTTTTTCCCCAACGGGAGTGTGTCCAAAGGGCTGGCGGCGTCTTGCTTACGGGTGCTCGTCGACAAACTTGGTGCCATCGTAGACCTTGTCGTGGATCACCACGAAGAGGTCCTTCTTGGTGTTGTGCTCGGCAACATCCTGATACGTGTACGTCTTGTCGGCCATTTTGACTGTGTGCGCTAGAACGTCCTTATGTGTGAGTTTTCCGGAGGTCGCTTTGGTGAGTCAACTTGATGGAACGGGGTATCGGATCGGAAGATGGCAGTTGAGCTGAGCAAGCGATGGGGAGAGAGCCGGGGGTACCGAGGTAGGTGGTCGGTAGCGTGAGGTAAAGAGAGCAAGAAGGAATGGATGGTTTCCGCGGGCCGCCGCCGTTGAGGATAGAGCAGACAGATTAGGTACAGCACGGTACAGTATGATACAGTACGTTGATTACAGTGCACATGTCCCTACTATAAATCCTCGGCCGTTTCCATACTGACTAAGGTAAGTTCCCGGTTCTTAATTGACCGCTCGAGCGCGCGCGTTCTGCAAATCCGGCTGATGGGATTGGCTGTGTGCCCTCCGAATGTAATCAATCAATTAATCGAAGTCTCTGGTTCCCGGCAGAATTCGTCAACAAGGAATTCCTCCGTTTCCGAGACCACTAGATCAGGCTGGATCAAAATCAATATCCACGGGAATTTCTGCAGTACAGGTTATTATTAAACGGAAGCTGCTTTTAATGTTGGTTAGATTGTTCGGCCAGGATTCCTACGTGGTTGGGTCTTTCTTTGCCTGTGACATGAACATCTCTGGATTTTTGAATAGAAAGGGTACCTTGACCTAAAGATATACTATGCAACAAAATACTCCAATGTACAGCAACAGCAGTACGCCGGGTTCAACGGATCGCTCCCATCATCTTTCGTCTTCTCTTGTTTTCCTCCGAACGCAATATTTTAAACCAACTGTCCGCATCCGAGGTTGTATTTTACCGTTGATTTTGCACACCTGCACAATGGCCCGCACCGCCTCCGATCCTATCACGAGGCAATCACTGGCTTCCGACTATGTAGTTCCGCCCGGGTCATGGATGGCATCATGCAAGCCCCTCCAATGTCCCCTCCGACTGTGTCATGCCGAGCCGAGGATCAGGGTCCAACGCCTCAACGGGTAGAATAAAGATTGTTTGTGATCAAAGGAGGCTAGCTATTCATTCCGCAAGCAGTTCCATCACCAATTGATATTGCGCATTGTTTTGCTTTTAGACCGACATTGTCCCTCTACTGGACGATTTCAATATAGTCTTGTTCACATTGCAGTCATCTAATCGTCTTGTATCACACGCCCTTACTGACGGGCAGTCAGATCCCTATAGATCTTAGCGGTTCGCAGAGCGCTTTTTCAACAGATACCGTATCAGTTGGGTTTGCTAACCGTCCGGACATGCTGTTATCCGATGGTTGCAACCGCGGACCCTTCGAGTGAGACTATCTGACCAGGCGTATGCGACCGATTTTTTTTTTTTTTTTTTTTTTACCCCTTAGCCTGTTTGCTAGAATGCGCACCAACACCCATCTAGCCCTGGCGTCTGGCGCCGCCAATGTCCTGCCCTAGCCGGTAACTCGCAACCTTGTCCCATTCAATCTTCTGACGAGTCACGGGCAGCTGCCTCCTGAGCCCCTTGAAGGCACCCTCGCTGAGGTCCGTGAAGCCCCGGTTCAGCTCCTCCTGGTACTTCTTCTCGCTAGTCCCGATCACCTTTGCGATCTCGCTGCCACTGTCCGAAGATATCGAGGCGGCGACCGGCTTATCAGTCAGGAGCCGGACGTTGCCGTCCTCGTAGTAGTGCACGTCGACTTTGATCGAGCCCTCGAGGGCGCCGGATGCCGGGTCGAATGTGTATAGGGACCGCCACCGTCCGTTCCTATAGATGCCAGCGTGTTAACCGACTGTCTCTTGCCGCTAAGGGACAAGCCTCTTTTCCATCAGGGTAGTGGGGATGTATGGGCCACGGACCAGAAGTTATTCGGGCTGTATTTGCTTGCAACGATTATGATGGCCAGTTTAGAGTCTCCCTCGATCGGATAGACTCCATACGCCGCGCTGGGGAAGTGTTCGCTGACATAGGGCCCTAAGCTCTTCAGGGTGGACTTTCTACAACGTTTCTTAGCCATGCACTTCTTTCAATAGTTTCTTCTGACAGCTTTAAGATTTTTGTGCGGGCGAGAATGCTTACACAAGATCCGATTGTTTGCTCTCCAGAACGTAGCTTTGGACGGCGCTTGCTTTCTGTATCAGTTGTTAGACGTTGTGTCTATAAGACTTTGCGGGCAAGCTTGACCACACGGCCACACTGACCTGGGTAACGTGGTCAAAGGCAAAGCTTGAAGAGCTATCCACGTCGTAGTAGCGCCCATCGCCCAGCGAGCTATGTGTGCTGATGATGACCTTTTGGCTCCCTCCTGGTAGCTTCACCGTGGCGAACTGTTCCTCGTTGTACTTTTGGAACGCGGAATCCAGTTTGGAGACGATGCTCGCATCATTGGATGATATCGACTTGATGTCTGTAAGTCCAGAGTCTTAGCTATAGCACTGATCCATTGGGCGCGCGGCGGGGGGTTTTGGACTTCATACCGGCAACGACATCTGCGAGCTATAGCATGGACATGTCAGCTTGCCGACGTTTGTGATTTCGGAGGGCGGAACGGAACGGTGACTTGCCTCGCCTGGTGGGGCCCCTTGGAGGAACTCTGAGAGAATCGAGATGTGATCGTTCGACATTTTGGGTGACTGTGTGAACCGTTGCGACCAGGCAAGGGATTCAGGGAAGCAGTTGGTAGGAGGTAGGAGGTTTGGGAGGCTGCTTCGGGTTCGCAGCTTCTCCTGCTAATTGTTTAGGGGTACTGAAGGTTGATGGAGTGTTCGCGTCGCCGCAGATGATTGCGGGGAATGCGAATGGAGCGTATCCTGGTACTCATTGAATTCAAAGCTACCCTGCACTTGCATCTACGGTACGTATATCTTACTTATATCTTCAGTTGATCCTTAATTAATTACCTTAGGTTCCTGTTTCCTTTGAGGATGGAATTTCGGAGCTGGGCAGAAAACATCTTTGAAGCGATTTCACGTAAATTGGGTTGAAGTTCTGATTGAATGGAATTTAGTTCAAATATACTGTGAGATGCACCAGCATGCTATCAGTCCTCGCCGTCTTAATATAAAAGTCAAAGACAAGATCGGGACCCGCCGCGAAATTTGTTAATGATGCAACCTATATCCAGTACATCATCTTGTTCTCGCTTGTCATCAGCTCGAAACCTCGTGACACCAATCATCCAGTCCACCCATCACCTTCACAGATACCTAATACTCCATAACCTTCTTAATCTTGTCATATATTCCTGTTGCGGCACCAGGTTAGCACTTGGAGCGTCACAAGTCTTTCACTGCTCAACTTACTGGCAGCATCCGGAGCGTTGAACTTTTCAAACACCAGAGGTGTGTGTATGCTCCATCCGGCAACCCTCTCCACTGGAGCCTCGAGTCGGTTGAACGTATCGTGGTCCTCTTGAATGCTCGCTGCGACCTCGGCACCGACGCCCGCATTCACCATGGACTCGTGTACGACAATGGCCCTGCCCGTTTTCCGGACGCTCTCAAATACGGAGTCCTTGTCCCACGGGTAAATAGTCCTGAGATCAATCAGCTCGACACTGATCCCGAGGTCCTTTTCGGCCATGGCGATGGCGCTCTGGCAGATGTAGAGCGGCTGGCCGTACGAGATGATGGTGAGGTCTTTGCCCTCCTTGAGGACCTCGGCCTTGGACAACGGCAGCGTGTACGAGGCCATCGGCACCTGCTCGACGGCGGCGCGGTAGAGCACCTTGGGCTCCATGAAGAGGACGGGGTCGTTGCTGCGGATGGCGGCCAGCAGCAGGCCCTTGGCCTGGACCGGCGACCGCGGCATGACAACGCGAAAGCCGGGGACGTGTGTGAACAGGCTCTCGGGGCTCTGCGAATGGTAGAGGGCGCCGTGCCCAACTAGGCCGCACGGCATGCGCACCGTTAGCCCGCCCGAGCTACGGCCGTTGACACCATCCCGATACCTGAATTTGGCCGCCTCGTTGACCATCTGGTCGAAAGCAGGGT
Organism: Pseudopyricularia cyperi; assembly: GCA_031306065.1. Lineage (NCBI taxonomy): Eukaryota > Fungi > Ascomycota > Sordariomycetes > Magnaporthales > Pyriculariaceae > Pseudopyricularia > Pseudopyricularia cyperi. The sequence goes on along the minus strand of JASAOQ010007018.1, from coordinate 19,904 downwards.
AGACGTAGTCGGCGAACTGGATCTCCGCCACGGGCCGCATCCCCTCCGCTGCCATGCCGATAGCGAACCCCATGATGCCCTGTTCGCACAGCGGCGTGTTGAACACCCGCTCGCCCCCATGCTTCTCGGCCAGCCCCATCGAACAGCGGAAGACGCCACCGAAGGCGACGTCCTCACCAAAGAGCATCACTGACTCATCTTCCGCGAGCGCCGTTGAAAGGGCGTCGTTGATGGCCTGGAAGAGGTTCATGCGCTTGGTCGCACCATTCCTGGCGTCGGCTGGCAATTCTGGGTTGCTAAGCGCCGTCTGGGCGCTGTGTGCGAGGAGAGGGGTCGTCGAGTAATCTATTGGCACGTTAAGCCTCGCATTGGGTGGATGTGTCGAGTAGAAGCGCAGCTTCTGGGGTTTGGGAACGGATGGGGCCGAGGGGCGAGGGATGGCCCGGAGCCCCCTGAGCGGCCTTGCTATTGCTGCCGCTTTCATTGTGCCTATGTGGTATGAAGATGAGGGGATTGCTTCACGACGTCGTCGATGTGGAGGATAGAAGGTATGTAGCTTGACTAAAATATCAAATATTTCAAACTGTAGCGAGAATAAGATAACTTCAAACAAAGCACCAAATAACTGGCTATTGACGGACGGCGTGTTCACAGCAATCCCATGTTGCCGAGCCCTTAACAGTGATGCAATGCAAAGGGCGGCTTGCGCCGGCCATTCGCGGTCCAATGCACCCAACCAGCAGCCGCTTCCCCGCACTCGAGACGTGACCCACCCAACTGATACCTACCCTGCACCGAGTCCGATCTCTGTGTTCCAGTTGCCCGGCCAACACCTGCGTCGTCATCGTCGGCTTGGCCCAAACAGGAAATCTTTCAACAATCCCGGCTTCTTAGGTAGCTGAGGACGCAATGACATGAATTTGCTTTTCACATGCACGCCCACGTACCCTTTCTCACCCGCAATCTGTACACGAGACACGGCCTGATCTTCTAGGTTCTGCAGGCCCGTTCGAGAAACACTCACACACATCCCAACCAACCAACCAACCAACCAACACAACATCGTCACACGCACGCCCCGTCCAAAACCGGTATCAGCCTCCACACATGCAATGAGTCCCCGGGACTCGTCCAGGCCAGCGGGCCGGCACAGGGAGGATGGGTCACGGAAGCAGCACAAGAGGAAATCGACCTCGCACAACCGCCACTCGAGGGCGGACGAGAGCGGCTCGAGCCGGCAGGCACTGTCCATCGACGCACTGGCGAGGCTCAACGACGTGAACGCACAACGGCCGCCCCGACACCAGAGCCGTGACAGGGACGGGGGTGAGGAGCGCGAGCGGGAGGCTGCTCGTGAGAGGAGGCGACAGAGGGACGAGGACAGGGAGTACGAGCGCATGAGGGTGCGCGAATACGAGCATGAACGCAGTCGGGATCGTCGTCGCGAGCGGGACTCAAGGTCGAGGAGGCCGGAACGCGCCGAGTACAAGGAGGTTGACAGGTTAGAGGAAGTACCGCGGCCGGCCAAGGACAAGAAGCGAAAGAAGCGCGTCGTCAGCGGTGCCCTTATGGAAGAGGGCCGAAGCAGAAACATCAAGGGCTTGCGGGGCGGTGGCCACAGCAGTGTCGACAGCTTGGAGAAGGAGCCGCGGAAGCCGCCGCCGTGGTGGAAGCAGAAGAAGTACCTGTGCTGTGAGTTTGTTTGGCTTCGCCATGGATTTCGCAAACTGGGAATCAAAGTATGGCTAACCAGCATTTCCAGGGATCGGTCTTGGGATTGGCCTCGTGCTGCTTATCCTCATCATCGTGGTAGCGGTAGTAGTCAGCAACCGAAACAAGAGCTCGGGATCTGGGAACAAGTCCAGCCTAGATGACATCCCTCGGGACAGCATTCCTGCCGGTGCGCCCTCGTATCTCAACCCATTTCAGTGGCAGGACACCACGGACTTCAATCTCACCTACACGGACGAGACGGTCGGCGATCTGCCAGTTATGGGTCTCTTCAGCTCCTGGGATGATTCGGCGCAGGCCAACGAGAATGTGCCGGCTCTCAACAAGCCGTGGGGCTCTTATGCGTCTCGCCCGGCTAGAGGAGTTAATCTTGGAGGATGGCTGTCTGTCGAACCATTCATCACAACGGATCTGTATGACTGGGATCAGCGCACCGGGGTTATCGACGAGTGGACTTTGTGCAGCAGGCTTGGGACGGCAGCGCCAGCCTTTTTGGAGAAGCACTACGCGTCCTTTGTCAACGAGCAGACATTCAAGGATATCCAAGCTGCGGGTCTCGACCACATCCGCATACCGTTCAGCTACTGGGCAGTTCAGGTCTACGACGGAGATCCGTATGTTTTCCGCACCTCGTGGCGCTACTTGTTGCGGGCCATCGAGTGGGCAAGGAAATATGGCCTGCGGATCAACCTGGACCTCCACGGCCTTCCGGGCAGTCAGAATGGCTGGAACCACAGCGGCCGGCAAGGTGAGATTGGGTGGCTGAATGGTACGGACGGCGCGCTCAACGCACAGCGGTCCCTCGACATCCACGACAAGCTGTCCAAGTTCTTTGCTCAGGACCGCTACCGCAACATCATCTCGCATTACGGGCTAGCTAACGAGCCCAAAATGACGGCCCTCGATGTTCAATCCGTGGTTGACTGGACCTCCAAGGCATACTCACTGGTGCGAGGCAACGGGGTCAAGGACGCCATTGTCGTCTTTGGCGACGGGTTCATGGGCCTGTACAAGTGGCAAGGGAAGCTCACCGGCAATGGCGATGGTCTGGCACTCGACGTGCACCAGTATGTCATCTTCAACTCGGATCAGATTGCATACAACCACACTGCCAAGATCCAGTATGCATGCGATGGCTGGACGGAGCAGACCGAACAGAGTATGAACAAGGCCACGGGCTTTGGGCCTACCATGGTTGCCGAGTGGTCGCAAGCTGATACGGACTGCGCCAAGCACCTGACAAATGTCGGATGTGAGTAATTAGACTACGTCTTTTATATTTATTTCCCCTCGCGAGCTGGGATTTTCGTTTACTGACAAACTGCTTTTTGTTTACCGCATTGTAGGGGGCAACAGATGGACCGGCACCTATCGCAGCGGAGACCCATCCTCAGAAGCACTATCGCCACGATGTCCCACGATGGACACCAGGTGTGAGTGCGGGACGGCCAATGCAGACCCTTCGCGGTACAGCGACGCATACAAGACGTTCCTCCGGGCATTTGCCGAGGCTCAGATGCACAGCTTCGAAAAGGGCTGGGGCTGGTTCTACTGGACCTGGGACGCGTCACATGCGCAATGGAGCTACAAGAAGGGCCTCGCGGCCGGGATCCTGCCGTCCAAGGCGTGGGACCGGTCGTTT
>JASAOQ010007018.1:2555-14895 GCA_031306065.1 Pseudopyricularia cyperi | reverse complement strand
ATCTGGTGCACCCCCCCCCCCCCCATTATTTCCCCCTTCAAGTCGAGCCTTTGTGTGGATGGCAGGATCAGCAAGGGGCACCAAAAAAAAAACCATCCGAATGGAAGAAGACATTGGCTAAGACACCTTACTTCTCCGCAGAACATGCGCCAGTTCGGCCTACACATCCAGCTTCGCCCAGATGAACGCCGAGTTCGGTAGCTCTAAGCTCGTGGCAAACCTGGGTCTGTCCACCTTCGTCCTGGGTATCGGCATGGGTCCCGCTTGGTCGCCCCTGAGCGAGTTCTACGGACGCAGGCCCATATACCTCGCCTCCTTCGCCCTCTTCTCCATCTGGATTGTCCCCTCAGCCGTGGCGCAGAATATCCAGACCATGATCGTCGTCCGCTTCTTCCAGGGCCTGTCCGGGAGCGCCTTCCTATCCGTATCAGGTGGCACTGTGGGCGACCTCTTCGATGCCGGCGACATGTCGATCCCCATGGCGCTCTTTACGCTCGCGCCATTCGTCGGCCCCAGCCTGGGCCCTCTGGTCGGGGGCTTCATCAACTTCAACGTGGACTGGAGGTGGACGCACTGGTTTCTTCTCATCTGGGCGGCGGCACTGCTTGTCGCCCTTGCGGCCTTTGTGCCCGAGACTTACCACCCTGCCATCCTGCGCGAGAAGGCGCGCAAGATCAGGAAGGAGACGGGCGATGAGCGGTACAGGGCGCCGATCGAGCGCGTGACCAGGTCCATGGCCAGCACGGTCGCGCACTCGCTGCTGCGGCCGTTCCAGCTGCTCGTCTCGGAGCCCATCTGCGTCGCACTCGACGTCTACTCGGCCATCCTGCTCGGCATCCTGTACCTGTTCTTCGGCGCCTTCCCCTTGGTCTTTGGCGGAAACCACGGCTTCAACGTGTGGCAGGTCGGCCTGACGTTCCTCGGCCTGCTGGTTGGCATGTGCCTGGGCGTTGCGACGACTCCGTACTGGGACCGGGTCCGCGCTCGTCTGGTTGCCAAGCACGAGCAGGAGACGGGCATTGCCGGTGCCAGCGAGCCCGAGTTTCACCTGCCGCAAGTCATAGCCGGCGGTATTCTCATTCCCATTGGCATCTTCTGGTTTGCCTGGACGACGTATTCTTCCGTACACTGGATCGTGCCCATCATTGGTTCGGGTGTATTTGGGGTAGGGTACGTACTTGGGTTTCCTTCCATCTCCTTTGGCCGTTTCACGTCATTACTTCTTCTTCTTCTTCTCCGTGATACCCCCAAAAATACTGGAGGGGAAAAAAGAACGACAACAAAAAGACAAAACGGGTCAGCCCATGAGGCCTCCTGTCTGTACAACCAAGCTGCATTTAGTCATGCCTTGGTCAGACGGGCATCTGCAGTTTCCCCATAAGCATGTCCGGCCTTCCGCGACAGAGAAAATGCAGCTAACCGCGCCAATTTTCTTTTGCTTCTTTTTTTTGTAGAAACATGCTGGTGTTCAAGGGAATCTTCACCTACCTGGTAAGCTTGTGACCACCCCATTCCTCTCCATGTCTTGTACAACCACACCTTTTGGTCTTGCGGAGTTTTATCATGTCGTCAAGTGCGGCGTGAAACCTGCTTGATCTAGACACCAGTTCTACTTGGCTGACACAAGACAAAAAAAAGGTTGATGCATATTCCACCTTTGCGGCCAGTGCGCTGGCGTCAAACGTGTTTGTGCGATGCACATTCGCTGGTAAGCAACATCTCTCTATGGGTGTTCGCCTGAGTGCATCCACGGCAAACTACAGTCAACAGTCACACTGACCGTCATGAAAACACACTTTTTTGTTTTTTTGCCCCTCTTTTTCAACCTCAGCTGCATTTCCCCTGTTCGGCGTCGAGATGTACAACTCTCTAGGAGACCAATGGGCCACATCGGTGCTAGCCTTTCTGACGGTGGCAATGCTGCCATTCCCGTTCGTCTTCTTTTACTATGGAAAGCAGATACGAGGAAAGAGTAGATACGCCACTAAGTGAAGATACGAGCAAAATCGAAGGATGGGAGTGATAGGCAGCAGAAAGGAAGCAACCCTCTTTTAAGCGAGGAAACCGGGTTGATGTCGGCATCACCATATGGAGAAAAAAACAGGCCAACAGAAAGGCCGGGCTGTGGTATCTTTTGCGCCGTCAACAACCAAGCAGCTGACAGAGTCGTCTCTGAATTCGGCGTGACGGCGTCAAGGGCCGCTGAGGCGGACAGCAGTGGGCGGTATCAAAAAAATAAAAAAAGCTGGGATGGTGGTGGGTAACACTTGAGCAGATGATCACTGACCCGTTCCGGCACTACAATGCTCCGCTGTTATGTCTCGATGCTCGTTCCCGGGCGTCAACCAAAGATGGCAACCATTCATCACAAAAATGGTGCACTCGTTTTCGCTTGGGTGATAAAAAAAGAGGCGGCCAGGCCCTCATCGGTCGATATTGGCAAAGGGTTTGCAGGCTTTACGTCGTCACTGGCGCATATATGCAGGGGATGCTCCTCCAATGAGAGCAGAATAGCCTATAGCATAGCATAGCCCAAGGTGACCAGCGAGTCTGAGACTTGGACATATCACAGAAATGTGATTCAACACGTCCCTCGTCGGGATGGCCCTTCAAGTTCCCCGGCACACCCTCAGATAAGCAGCTAAGGTGGTGATGGAAGTGTGGTGGTGGGAGGAAACTTGTCAATGTTACCTCGTCTCGCGAAAGTCACCGGGCAGTGGCAGAGAGAAGGCTGGCGGCGGGAGCCAGATGCAAGTGATTATCAACGAACGGCGACTGCCGTGGTCGATACTCTGGGTAGCGCAGCATGGCTTTAAGATCCGTTTTTCGAAAGGTTCGAATCTCATCTGCGACAATCGATCTTGGGGACCAGATGCCGGGAATGTGAGATGTGACAGAAATTTGGGTTTGGTAAGTGAAGGATGGTGGTAGCGAAAGGAGGTCTGGGGGGTGAGGGATCCATGGGAGAGCGGAAGAGCATGGCATCCATGGGGCATCATCCATGGGCATAAAAAAAAACAATCAGGCTCTGTTAGGGATGGAGGTATAAGTGAGGCATCTTTGGCAGGGGGTTTGATGGTGGGTGTGGTGTTGCTGCCAAAAGTGATGGAGGTGTCGTCTGGTTACAGCGTCCGTCAGCCAAACTGCATTGCATTGCATTGTACAGGGGATTGATGGGACGAGGGAGGACTGAGGGATGGAGAGAGAGAGATAGCTAGACTAAGGTAGGTTATGCATCGGAGTCCCCCGATGCATGGGATCCGGGCCGGTCCATGTAGGATTTGGCGGTATCATTGAGAGTTATGGGAGCGGATGAACGGGAAAGGCGGCCAAACAAGAAGAGAGAGAGAGAGAGAGAGAGAGAGAGTGGACAGCACTCTGTGGTAACTGAAGTGTGTGATATCATGGTATCCATGGAATGTGTGTCGGAAAACCAAAACAAGTCCACACTCGCCTCGATGCGAGATGCGAGTTGCCGCGAGAATCAATGGGTCTTGACATTACAACACAGCGCAGCAGCCCTGCATGCATGCTGCATGCCTTTGTCCAGAATTCAGTTGAATTATAATATTGCATACCTATGTAGACAGCACTGTATTCTTTTTTTATTTTTTTATTTTTACTTGTTTATACAGAAAGTGTTGGCAGTGATGGATGGAGAAAAGCCGAAGCAGCCGCAAAACTCATGGCGCAATTGGACAAGACACAAAGTCCAAGTACAGTATACACATATCATATATCGTACTGTATACGCGTATATTCGTACTCAAAAAGGGTTTGCGACAGGTTGATGGTGGGGTCAGGTGCCATGCGAGGCTCTCATTGGACAACAAAACCAAAACCCACATGCATTTTTAATGGGTCTTCAACCAGTCCGCGGCACTTTGTTCATCAGCAGCACTTCTGAGAGAAAATGCTCTTCTTCCCCGCTCGCGTGCGGCACCATCTTCTTCATCGCATCGCCTCCCCCCAGTCGTCCAGGTTTGGCAGCAATGGGATTGGATTGGATGGATGTACAAGGATGGAGATTCTACATAATTATTAGTATCCATCTCTAACTGATGACCCCGCAGCTAGAAAGTCTCTGCGGGCCGGGGGGAGTATCCGTCTGAACTTCTAACGTTAGTGACGCCCCATTGCCAGCGACAGACAGCTCGCGCCGCCGCGGCCGCGCGACCGCGTAACCGACATACCTACCCTTCTTTTGAAGCCTGTCCAACTAAGAACTCTGCTCTGGTTTTCATGCCACCATATACCTAGCTACATACATACCTATCTACCTACCTAGGTAGCTTGCCTCTTGTGCAATCTCACTACTACCATTACACAGTTCCTCCCGCCCATCCACGCGCGTGGCAAACGGCAGACGCCCGTCGAGGATACTCGAGTCCCACTTGCTTGGCTTTTGCTAATACGGGGGCTACTGCCTATGCCTGCATCTCACTCATCACAGTCGATCACGCGCGCATACCCCCAAGCCACACCTACCGCCGATACCACGCTCTATTCGACCTCTGCTCGCCCGCCGACTATCTACAGAATATATTTGCCCACTTTTACCTTACCTACACTTTGTCGCCTCTTAAGAGACAGCCGCATACGCATACCTCCTATCCCACCCAGCTGAGCCGTAGGCCTGCACACCGGGGACACGCTGGCCACCGCGGCAACGCCTCCGGTCTTCCTGGACGTCCAAGGGTGGCACTCTTGGTGCTTACCGGTTTCATTTTCGGCCGCTGCGCAAAGCGAATACACATACATCCACGGGGCGGTCCAGACGTGTTCATCGTGCGCTCAGAAAAGCAATAGACTCGCGGGTAGTTGCAGCCGAATGCAATCCTACCACCCTCGCAACTTAGCGTCTATCCTACAAATCTCCAGAGCACACGTCTTGCCATCGATCGCCCTGACTTTTATCCTATCCCGCTCGGCTCGACCTTGTCCGTCTCGAGCGGCCTAGCCGCCTGCCTTTTTGGCTCCTCGAGGATCGACAACAGCCCCGGTCTCGACAGAGCGTACTATCGAATCCCTCAACGTGCTATAGGTTACACGGGGATCTCGGGTGTGACTGAAACGCGATCGAATCCGGTAGAGAGTGGAAAGGGCACAGTAGGAAGGATATTTCCTCTTCGAGTTTCTGACGGTTAACTCCCTTGCCAGAGAAAGAGGGAGAGAGAGGGGGGAGGACCTGGGGGGATCCAATTGTGGGTGCCATTACCACTTTGCATTGCCGCTTGCCTGCTTGCCTGATTTCTAGGTTGCATAGCGAGTTGGCAGAGTTGCTCGTCTAACCGGGACGTTGGGCCTCCCAGCTTGCATTGGGCTGCGTGCCCTCGTCCGGGCTCGTCGGCATCTCTGTCAAGTTGGATGTCACCTCCATTTGGACTTGTGCGATAAGGTTTGGGCGACACTGCATAGGTAGGAGTCTGGACGTCGTGCTGCTCGCCTCAGAGAAGGTTCCAAAGTCATTCTTCCTCCCTCCCGCCGCAGTGTCGTTCAGTCGTGGCATTCCCTGCAGGCCCCTAGTGGTTCCTCAGGTGCAGTGTACAGGAGTGATACCCCCAACACTTCCTCTACGAAGTAGGAGGAGAGAGGTTTTCGCTGCCTGTCCCTCCAAGCGCAATCAGGTGTGGTTTCGCAAACTTTCAAACCAGCAATCTCCCATCAGGCGGCAAGCCAGGTGGCCGAGTACCACCCACCAGTGCCAGAATCTGCATTCGTATCTGACCCTGTCAACCACCCACTGCCACGAGGCTGGCCGTATCTACGTACATGCGCATATATAACAAGGCCGGTCGTACCTCACCTCGGGCAACATGGCGGACGACCCTGAGCCCCACGAAGGCGACATCTCGGATGGAGCGTCCGAGTGCGACGAGCACGACTCTCACATGAAAGACGACGACACAATGACGGACCAAAAGTCACCACAAGAGGGCGCCTCGGGTGTGAAGAAGAAGTACGATCCCAAGGATCCACACCGGCCACGGCGAAAGAAGGCCCGGAGAGCCTGTTATGCCTGTCAAAGGGCCCACCTTACATGTGGTAAGTCTCGTTCCCATCTCCTATCTGTCTTTCATCAAAAAGAAAAGAGAAAAAGAAAAAAAAACCCTATGCCTCAACATTCTTTGGATGACCCTACCGCTCACATCCTACCAAAAGGCGACGAACGCCCTTGTCAAAGATGTATCAAACGCGGCCTAGCCGAGGGTTGTCAAGACGGCGTTAGAAAGAAGGCCAAGTATCTTCACGATGCGCCTCCTGAAGCACTAGGTCCAGTCCTCGGACCAAACTTCAACAACAATGCCCACTCGCGGCCCAATGCTCAGCGGCAGTCTTCCAGCGTGGCCCCCGAAGCCTCGCCGTCGAGCGTGAGACCAGCTTACTTCTCACAACAAAGTGCCCCTCCCAACTTTTCCGTTTTCTCCCCACCAGCATCACAGGTTACATCCCTCCCTGATAATATCACATATGCTGCACAGCAATCACCCGTGTCGCCGACATTCCAGGGCCATGCCAGCACGCAGATGGGAGGTTTGACTGTGCCCCAGGTATCTGGTGAAATCCCCAACTTCTCTCCTGCATTCTTCGATCCTAGCAACCCGGCCATATTCAACTTCAACCTCGAGGGCTTGAACTTCGGAAGCCAGTATGGCGCCATGGAGTTTAGCATGCTGGGACACATGTCTTCGGGCGCCGCTGAAACGCCTCCTAGAGACTCCTCCCTGTCGCAGCCCGGAGCAGGAGATATGACGTTTGGTCCCGGAATATTCAATAACGGCGTCAGCTATGACAAGATGTACGACGGCAACAATGTGATGGGCGGCATCCTCGGTTTGGACCAGTCCAATGGCCTCTACTCTCAGGGAAGCCTGGGCCATGGACTGCCGCATGCTTATGCCATCGCCGCAGGTCCCAGTAGCCTCCAGAGCCCAAGCACCGAGAACAACAGTCCACAGCCGGCGGTCAACTTGGACAACTCTCCAACCCTCGCTCAATACAGCAGCTCAGGGAACGGCACACCACAAGCAGCTGGTGCAACGTCAACGGCGCGGCCCAAGGCAAACCCCATGCCGGCGTTGACCGCACGGCTAAACGCGCAGGCGGCCCTGGGAAAGCGGCACCGGGACTCGTCCCAGATCTATGAGAACGTCATAGAACCCTACATGTACGTTCGAGGCTTCCACAGGCTCATTGCCCTGCTCCAACGTCGATTGTCGGCGGGCAAGATTTCGCGCGTGGCCAAGTCTCTGGCGAGCATACGGCCGTCTTTCATTGCTTGCACGCGCACTCTGAGCAGGGCGGATCTGATTTTTATGGAAAAGTCCTTCCAGCGAGCGCTGTTTGAGTATGAAGACTTCTTGCACCAGTCATCCTCGCCTGCGCTGATCTGTCGGCGCACGGGCGAGGTGGTGGCTGTGAACAAGGAGTTCACAGCGCTGACGGGATGGAGGAGGAATGTGCTTCTCGGCAAAGAGCCCAATCTAAACTTGAATACAGGCACCAACGTCGCGAGCAGCAGCTCGGACCCGACAAGTGGCCCGGAGGCGTCTGGTCGGGGTGGCCTGCCGACACCTCTGCGAACTGGAAACGCGGCGTCGGCTGCCAAGGCGACGGCGTCAGGCTCTGGGCCCGAGCCGCTGTTCATCGCTGAGATCATGGACGACGACAGCGTCATCCAGTTCTACGACGATTTTGCCCAGCTCGCTTTCGAGAACAGCCGCGGCAAGGTCACGCGCAAAGGTAGGCTGCTCAAGTATCGCTCCTCTGCGGCTGCCGGGGAGGCCGACGGCGGCGGCGGCAACGGCGACGTCCAGGTCAAGGTCGAAAAGAGTCCGCAAGCGGTACCGCACCGCAGCATACTGAGCAACCGCGTGGCACGGATTGACGGCGAGCACGGAATATCCAAGATTGAACGGGATGGGAAGCTGGAGTGCTGCTATACGTGGCATGTGCGCAGGGATACCTTTGACATCCCCATGATGATTGTTATGAATGTGAGTAAACTGTTTGAGGCTGCCGAGTTGTAGCTGTTTTATTCTTGAAGCTAACGGAGGTGTGCTTCCCTGACGACAGTTTCTTCCCTGCTATTATCCAAACGAAGAGCCGCATCAGTTGGCCGTGTGAGCAAACATGCCACGGTCTAAACTAGCCGCTGTGATTTTTCTCGCCAAAAGGCGTTTGCATTTTGTGTATTTGGTCGTCCGTTTCCTCTTTTAGACTCGACCAATCTTTGGGGGACGGCTTTTGCCTTTTTTTTCTTTTTTTTGTCGTCTTTCTTCTTAGCACTTCCCGCAACTTTTGTTTCATATACCCTAGTCGCCGTCATGAGCTTATGTAGCGGTTCTCGCTGGTAATGGCAATGCAGCGGCCATTCATTGTTTTCAAATTTCATCATATGATAGGGGGAGGAATAAAAAAGGATACCCATTTTTTGTCTTCAGTGGCACGAGATATGTCCGAGTGAGCACGTCTGACATCCTGTATTGACGAGGGGTTTTCTCACCGAGTCGGTAGAAGCTCTGATTGCAAGTCGAATATTTATTCTAACAGGAGAAAGCATGGTTTTGAATAGTCTAAACGGAATGTGAGTAATTGTACGACGACAACGCACGCCACAGACACACAACACCCTCCTAATCCGACCCGCTCGCTGCTTGCTCACGCACTGTCTTCGGGCCGGACAAGCCAAGCCCCGTCGAGCGCGCCCTGCTTCACTGCCGTCTCGACGGCCGGGTGCAGCAACCCCCCGGCGGGCACCCATCCTGCCCTGTCCAGGCTCTTCCTGGCCACGTCGCAGTCGGTGTTGATGTCGGCGACCAGGGCCTCGAGGGAGTCGTAGTCCCTCTCGTCGCGGATGAAGCCGAGGATGAGCAGGCGCATCTGGGCGTCGTAAAAGTCGGCCGCGAAGCGGTGCAGGACGTGCACCTCGGCCGACCGGACCGTGTTCTTGTAGAAGGGGTTGTAGCCGATCGACATGACCATCGGGAAGACGGTGTAGGGGGACGATGAGGTTGGGGAAGGTGATGGGGATGCCGCTGCCGGGCTCTGTGGGTGAGACGGCGGCAGGCGGAGCGAGGCCCAGCCAAAGTAGACGCCTGAGGGGATGGATGAGATCCAGGGGGTTATGGTGGCGTCGACGGGTAGGTTTGCCGTCGGGATGCCAAGCTTTTTTTTTTGGTGTGGGTTTTTTTTATTATTATTATCAGAGTGTCAGTTAATTACACGAATGAAGAGAGATCAGGCTATGTATGAGAAGTGAGAGATGATCTTCTATGGTATGTGAGATATACGAGTTCGCGGGCTGGTGAAAAAGGGGCCCCCCTCCCTTCACGAGGAGGCGTTTGAGTGGTCAGGTAAGTAGGTACCTACCTCCTTGGAGCCTCGACCGAAGCCGGAGATGACTTTGCCTTCCATCTTGTACGGAAATGGTGGCTCCGGACCCGAGTCCGTGCCGACGATGCTGGGTCGTGCGGCCATCCCTTCGTTTTGTCGCCCCCCTTCTTCACTTAACTTCAAAGTAGGTACGGAAGGGGAGGGGAGGGGTTTGCGTGCCAGTGGAGCGGATACGGCGTATAAAAAGCTGGCACAAACGATGGTGGGATGCCGGGTGCTGGTTTACGTTACTGGTATGCGGGTTGGTTTCGATTGATTTCCAGGCAGGTACCGGTATAGTAAGATCATGAAGGTATAGAAGAAAAGCAAAGTGAAAAAAAGAAAAGAAAAAATCACTGGGTGAGAGGTTTTGAGTTTGTTTATTTATTGGAATCGGATATGATACTTCTATTGTTGTCTTGTGGTCACTTCAAGTTCGGACCGTGTCTGTCTGACGGGGGCGAATGTGACCCGAGTACCGAGTCACCGGCAGGTGGTGGGGCTGATGATTTATTACGGACTTTGCGCGAGAAGCCGGTGGAATGCGGTCGACGTCCACTTTGTTCAGTCAGCCAGCACACCTCAAACTATTTATTTCCCTTTCCTATCCGCGGCAAAATCGTAATTCAATGGTGGGTGGAAGACTGACTGACTTGTTTCGTTGATTTTTTTCCCGCGCTGATCGGAAGTAAGGTGGACTATGAGATTCGTGACTATGATCATACGTAATAGTCTAATAATAGCTAGACATTTGTTCGTCCAGGTATCCCCCAGATACACTCACATGACAAGACGCAACAGAATATTATTATACAGTTTAAGGCAAGACTTGGTATAGATAACTCGGGAATGATCAGAGATAGAGCATAAACAAAAGGAAAATAACCAGTCCAAACTTCTGAATTCTCCTTAACACAGCGTTGCCGTGTCTACAACTCCTTCCATTCCGTCCTCCCAAGGCGAATAATGTCTCCCTGCTCGAGGATCCAGTGCTTGGACGGCGCCTTGCCCTGCTCGGCCTGCCTCGCCGCAGCGACGGCGGCCCGGGCTATGACGTCGGCGTCCTGGGCGAAGCTGTCCTTGACGGCCGTGGACAGCATGCCGAGGCCGCCGGCGAGCTGCTGGAACATCCACTCGGCCGTGCGACGCTCGTCGCGCTGGCCCACGATCAGCCCGGGCCTGACGATGATGGAATGCTCGAACCCCAGCGCCTGCACGGCGTCCTCGACGCCGGCCTTCATCTGCGAGTAGGGGACGCGCGCGGCCAGGGCGCCGCGCGTGCCACCCGACGAGATGAAGACAAAGGTGCTGGCGCCGGCCGCCTTGGCCGCCCGGGCAATCTCGACGTTGAGGTCGTGGTCGATCTTACGCTGCTGCTCGATGCCGCCCGCCGCGGCGCGCGTCGTGCCCAGGCCCGAGTAGACCGTCTTGGGGGGCGGCTGCAGCGATGAGAGCTTGGCGGCCCACTGCTCGGTCGAAGGCTCGACCGTGGCCCGGAGCTTGGGGCCCTCTGCCTTTGGCTGGCGGCGGGATATGGTGTGCACCGTGCTGGTGGTGCTGTTGGGGGCCAGCAGGGTGCTGAGGATGTGAGAGCCGACCAGGCCTGTGCAGCCAAAGACTGCTGCGACTGGGGATGTTGACGCCATTTGGAGAGTTTTCCTTGTCCTGGTAGCCGAGGTGAAGAAGTGCAATATAGAACCGGATCTGAATTCGGGAAGTTTGACGTCAATGGCAATGCTAGATATCTGATTTATATGTACGATTCCCGCGGCTTTGTCTTTGAAATCCGGCCCGCTTTTAAAACAGGAGTGGATATCGATTGACTGGGGGGAGGACGTCCATGGACGGCCAGCATAGCATCGGAAAAAAAGGCTCGCCGCGCAACAACCCGAGATGATAAAGGGACATAGATTATTTAGTTGTTGTGTGTCTGTGTGTGTGTGTGTGTGTGTGGAATCTCGTCCATTTCATACTGGCATTATAAAATCTTCGTCATGGCACGCTGGAGATCCCGTTGCGCCGGGTAGAGTGTCCCTGAAATGCTAGACAACGTCACCTCCCCTGCAGCCTGGGACTACGTCTTAGCATACCTGCCTGTCTGCTAGGCTACAAGCGGAGCTGTTGCTGCCATTACAAAAACGACTTTCCAAGATCGTTCAGCAGCCCCCTTGGTATAACTGCAAAGAGCCACCATTACCTATTTCTTACCAAATAATCAAAAGCACGTCGACCTGGTGCCCCAAGAACCTACCTAAACCAGTCAAGCCATCAGCGCAAAATAGGCGCCAAAGATGGCAACTCAATATGAGGGTATGTGCGCAGACGGCGACGCGGGGTATCTGGATAAGAAGTGCCCCGGGGATGAGATGCAAAGCTGGGTGGGTAGCAACCAAACACTGACCCCCTTCTTCTACACAGTCGAGCACAACATCAAGCCCACGGAAGCGCCCCGGCGCCGGCGGCAACCCGACATGTCGACCTTTTCCGCGCACCTCCACCAGATCCGGCCCGACGGGGCCGCAGCCGCAGCGGCGCACAACCCGCACGCGACGGCGACGCCCAACGACCTCTCGACCAGCTTCCGGCTGGTGCAGGACCAGCTCGGCACGCTCGCGTCCTCGGCCCCGAGCGAGGGCAACCTCGAGTTCCTGCGCGGGCTGATCGAGGCGCTGGACGTCGACATCGCCAACCCGCCGCGCGACGAGGGGGGAGTGTCGCAGCAGTTCCTCGACGCGCTGGACAGGGTGCCGCGCGGGCGGCTCAAGGCCGCCGACTCGTGCGCCATCTGCGCCGAGCCGCACCTCGACGACCCCTACTGCCTCGTGGTCGAGCTGCCCTGCCACGCGTCGCACCGCTTCGACCTCGAGTGCGTGGCGCCGTGGCTGCTCACCAAGGGGACGTGTCCGCTGTGCAGGAAGGATCTGGTCAAGAAGGCGCCGCCGCCGCCCAAGGACGAGGACGAGGG